>PVKP010004130.1:0-100903 GCA_004027715.1 Plecturocebus donacophilus | reverse complement strand
TAAAATATATAATATAATTTATATAACATAGAAATTAAAATATATATTCTGTACATATAATTATATATAATGTAAATAATAGTTATGCTATAACTGTATACATTAAATTATATATTATATATTAATTATATAATATATACATTATATATATAAATAAATTATATATATTTATTTGTATATAATTACATATAATTTATTTTTATATAATTATATATAATTTATTTATATATATTAAAATATCTTAAGGCATAAAATATTTTAAATAAAATAGGATAGTAATTGTTTCTATTGCCCCATGTTGTTCTCCTCCTATTTTTGTCTTCTGAGTCTCTTTAGCATCTCAGAGACAAATACCATCTGTCCTATAGTTAGGCTTGAAAAGTTGTAGTCTTTTGAAGGACATCGTGATTCAGAAGATTAAAATATTTTATCCTATATTACTGTAGTGATCCTATACTTCAACTTTCAGAACAGAAAATTTCACTAAAAATTAGAGAAGATCCAAATATTCTAAGCTTATTGAGGGCCATATGTCCAGGTGGAAACAGCTTAGTACAATGCTTGCAATAAATACTCCTAAGTGGCACCAACTCAGAGAAGTAGAATATAGAAATGGGGCAATTCTGGGCTCATAGGGTGGGGAATAGGCACAAGGTGCAATCTGGAAAGGCAAAGGAGCCTCAACTCAAGGGGTAATTCTATCACGAGGCAGTGGCTGAACTGAACACATTACAAAATAGATTCTGAGGCTGTGCCTGTGTGTATGGGGAGGTCTGTCATTGATTAGTGATGTCCTCTGAGTAAGGACGGTGGTAGGGATGTTATGGATTCACCCCGTAGGGGATGAGATATGAGAAAGCTATTGAAAGGATTTAAATACTAGGAAGCAGAGAGGAGCATGCAGTGAAAATCACAGGCTATTCCTGGAAGCTGGAAGAGACACCAGAGCTAGGAGAAGAGGAAGGCACACAGGCCCAGCGAAGATGCAGCACCAAGGGAGGCTTATTCAGGCAGCTCCCTCTTGGCCATGGCCTGCATTTGGAGTCCCCTAAAAACACACATCCCTGCACTACTCCACCACCAACTAACCGCCAAACAGGGCCCACCCGTGGAGGTACAAAACTATCCTGCCTTCCAGGGCAATTCAAGACATTTGAAATCCGGAGTACGTGTCAGCAATATATGCCATAGAATGTTAGAGTAGGAATTTTAAACATTTTTATTTCTTTTTTAAAAAAATTTCTGTTCCAAGTAGCCCCTTAAAAGTAGAGTTTTTGAATTTATCTTTCCTGCTCTCCATTTTTCTGTCTGCTCATTGCCAGTTATTATTAGGAAGCCTAAATGCAGCAGCCCTTTCATCTTTCTAATTTTCTTCTTTTTTATTTTTTATTTGTTATTTCAATAGGTTTTTGGGAAAACATTTTTATTTCAATATCCCCCAAATAACTTGAACAAATTCTTCTTGGAAAACCTGAAAGTCTCTATTTATTTTTCTTTCTTTAACTTGTATTATCATTGTACTTCCTCACAGAATTTCCTTCTAGTATAATATATTTTATGTCTGAAATTTGGTTACCCTGTTCTGCTACTCTGCTACAAAATAGTAGATATAAATATAAAATCTAGAATGCTTTTATTTCTTATGACTGTAACTAAAGTTAATAGAATATCTTCCAGATTATCATTAAAACTATTAATAGTTTCAATTTTGCTTTCAACTTCAGTTTACAATTTGCCAACATAACAAATATATTACAAACTTTGAGAAACAATTTTAAAACTTGAAAAGTAAAATTTTGCTGGAAATGCATCTTTTGATGAGTTAGGTAAAAATGCTTTTTAAAAATTAGTTAATGGATTAATGGATAAAAAAAATTGCATATCACTAACACGAGACAGAATATAGCATCAACTCTACCCTTTTTCATAAATTACATAGATGCAAGGTCTGAGAAATGGTTCCATAAGTAAATAGAGTATTTTTATTATTGCCTTGCCTCTCAATTCTTTGAATTCCTTCTAACTTGGAAACCCATCTACCACTTAAAGAACTCCTACACCACTGTTTTGAATTATTCTTTTGTTTAGGGCACCCCAGGTTTTCATGGTCTGCACAGACCTCTTTATTAAGGTGTGTACTTGCTTGAGTAAAGTGGGAGACAGTAAATCATAAAGTGGGAAGTAAAACAGGTGAACCTGTACCCCATTGGGGGAAGCATCTTTAGAGAGTTCCCAAGAATCTTAAGGTGAATCTGAATAATAATTCTCTTAACACCACCTTTGGCTGTAGAAGCACCCCCGGCGGGGAGGGGGGCAGGTAGCCCATTGTAGAGACCTTTGGTTTAGAGAAGGAAGAGGTTATGGGGAGTACAAGAAAGTTTTATGGAGAAGCTGAGATTTAAGTGAGCTTCAAAGGGTGAGTGGGATATTAATACTAAAAATCTACTCAGATTAGTTTTATTCTTTCATTCATAGATGGTACTGCTTATCCTCTAAAAATTCCACAAACATACAGAAACCCTATTTGCACATTAATTTACTGTTTGGGGAATATTATAATAACGTATTATAAACATTATGTTATAAACTCTGATGTATCACTAAACATTGAGTCACCCAGAAAAATAAAAACTTTTCTTTATGTTGTTAAAATGGACTGAATATTTGTGTCCCCCAAAATTCATATGTTGAAACCCAAATTCCAAATGTGATGGCATTTGGAGGTGGGGCATTTGGGAGATAATTAGGTCCTAAAGATGGAGCCTTTGTGAATGGAATCAATGCTCTTATAAAGGGAACTCCAGAGAGCTCTCCCACCTTTTTTCCACCATGTGAGGGTGCAATGAAAAGATGGTACCTATGAACCAGGAAAGAGGTCCTCACCAGACACAGAGTCCTCCAGCACTTTAATCTTGGACTTCCAGCCTCCAGAACTATGAGAAACAAACATTTGTTGTTTTAAGCCTCCCAGTCTATTGTATTTTGTTATGGCAGACAGGACTGACTAAGACATTGTCTAATGAGTTCAATTATAAACATATAATGTGTAAATTAGAAAATTACAAAGAATCAGAATAATTATGGCAGAATTGGAACTCATGATATCAATAAGATTGAGTCTTTTAAATCTAATTCTTAAAAATGTTAGCAATTTTTCTCTATAGCTTTAACATAATGGATATATTGCTAATGATTACTTTTTATCATTTAGTAAAGTATGAATAATCAAATTAGGATTAGGTAGAATTATACATAATTGAAAATATATTTCTCTATAGAACAAGCAATTAACAAACATGCATTGACTTCCTACTCTTTTCAAGTTACAAAATATATGTCAACTAATTTCTCTATAATTCTTCAGTTGAGCTATCTAAAATATTTGATATTAAAAGTCTTGTGAATCAAAGTACATTATATTTGAGGGTCACCTCATTAAATTCTTGCAGAAAGCCTAAAGTAATATACACGTATGTCCCATAAATAATGAAATTTTGATAGTGCAAAATATAATCAATCTACAAACATTATTGAGCATCCCTTCTAGTACCATATTAGGAGGTGTGTGAGGGTGTGTGTGTGTGCACATGCTGAGGGTGTGTGTTTATGTGTGTGCATGTGTGTGTGTGTGTTGGTGTTGGGGTCACCTTACTTTTGGGTGCCACTGTCGGGGTCACTACTTGTGGAGGTCTGTCCTGCAGACCTTGACTCAGCAATGGATGAATAAAGTATGACACACAGATATTATGCTTTGCTGGTTCAGCTGAGGGTCTGTGGCTGCTTATAGACTCCTTGGAGAGTGCCATAAAGAGATACATAAAGAGATAGCAGCTGCTGGCCTTCACTAGGTAGTGACACTTACATTTATTTCTTAAAATTTAATTGACAAAGGCTTGAGTCAACACTACTAGAGGTTAAAGATCAAAGGACAGCTTCTGATGCCTAAAGCAAACACTATTAGTGGGTAATATCCTTGGTCAACCTCACCCCCCCCACCAAAGAGGGCCATCTGGCTCAAAGGTTAATTTTAAGACCACATAAGTAAACAAACTAGTTAGGTAAACTAAGATTCCTTTATCTTTGCACCTTAATCTCACTGGCTCTCTCTTGCGAAGAGACTCTGGCTGCTTTCAGCCAAGGACTATAGAAAAAAACGTTTAGGCTTTGAGACTATAGTCTATAACTTTCTCTAATATTTTTCCCCTAATATTTTTGCCACCACCGTTGGCACATCCTCACTTAGAGAGATGGATAAATCAAGGGACCTTACTACTATAGTAAAGGAAGTAGGTGTTACCACTTAGGGAAGAGCAGATCCTATGGCAGCCAAAAGGTGGAGCATGAATGTCAACTTTGTGGGGAGATAATCATAAAACCCTTTTTGGAAGAGCTAAATCTTGGTTTAGAGAGCCAGAAGTGAAGCAAAAATGCTTGCTTTCTTCCTGAAAGGAGAAGGCTTAGAATATGAGATAAGGAGGTCTGGAGTAAAGGCAAGTAGATAGATACATGGGAGTTGGTGGATGCACCAAGAGAGAGTCAGCACCCACTATGGTCCATCAGAGAACAGGCTCCATGAAAAATGTCCGAGCAATCCAGGAAGACAAAATGACTGGGTTGATTGATGTTAGCCAGTCTTCATTAACAGCACACCAGAACTAGTGTGACAGAAAAATTAACGGCGGTGCCATGAGGGCAGCGATGGAGGCTATACGCGGGCCCAACAGCATGGATTCCCAATTACCAGGGCTGATCTACCTCCTGCTACCACCAGCCCTCCAACCTATCAGCAGCAAAGAACAATGGTAAGACCTGACAGGGCACTGTTTTTCAAGTAGGCAACCAGCTACTTGATAGCAAGTCAACCACATTGGGTACTTTCCATGTGGAAAAGGCTGGCAATTCATCCTTGCAGGGATACTTATTCTAACATTGGGCTTTCATTTCCTGCCCACAAAGCTTCAGCCAGCTCCTGTGTGCAGGGTTTATGGAATTCCACAGGCTTGGAATCTCATCTGATAAAGGTCTCTCCAGGAGATGCATTGCACAGTTCCACTGGACATATTGGGAAATTTTAATCAGAAGGCTAACGTGATTGATTCTGATTCTAGAAAAATCATTCTGGAAACACAGATGAGGCCGAATTGGACAGAAATGAAACTGTATTCAGGGAGAAGAGTTGGAAAGCAACTGAAATGTGATAAGTTTCTGAAATAAGGTAGTGGCAGTGGAAAGGGCTTAAGAGATATTAAGGAGTAGGATTTACAGGACTTGGGGACTGATTAGATAACAGGGTTAGGGAGAGGGAGAAGTTTAAGATAACTTCTGGATCTACACTTCCTTATCATCCTGCTTTTAAAAATTAACCATGGAGGGATAAATTAGACTTCATTTGATTGACAGAGCCAGAAGAAAAATAACTTGAGAACTATTTTGTCTCCTTGAAATATAAACCAATTTAATCCCACTTGCGATCAATTCTGTTATTCATTATAATATGAAACATACTTTTTTAAACCTCTGAATAATGAAAGAGAAACAAATTTCCTTTTCTATGTATTTTTTTCAAAACAATATGATCCTTGCACATATATATTTTTTCTGGATAGAATAAAAAGACCTTCCTTGATTCTTCCTTGTGTAATGTGTGGGCAAAACGGAAAAGAATGAAAATAGGGTTACTTTGAATTATTAATGATCTAATCATAACAGCTTAATTCAATCAAGTAAAATCCATTTATTGAGTTTCTATGCTATGTGAGGCTCTGGCTGGGTGCTGGGCTTCGCCATGCCTATGCCAATTAGAGGCTGCTGAAAATGCAGTGTCCAGTGGGAGCTCCTGGGCTAGACAGAACAGGTGATCAAATGATTTGTCTATGGAATTACCAGGACGCAGTTACAAAATGAGCTTGTATGTCTGGAAACAGAGCCTGAGTTATAGAAATTTTTTTGTGCTCTAGTTCTTTGCATACATAAATGGATTAAAATAACGTGTGATATTTGATTTGGCACACTAGATTTGAAAGTGAAAAGATCTGCTTTGTGAAAGACTGCTAAATTATGTTCCTGGAAACTTTCCCTATCACTATAGCAAGGAAGACTGTGTGATTTCTTACTCTCGTTAATGGGTGACTAAGCTCAAGACCTTTGCTCTACTTACTGATGTCTTTAGGTCTAAAATAAACAAACAAATTCAAAAGTAATTTCTCCTTTAATATAAGTCAAAAAAGAAGCAGAAAGAAACATCATATATCAAAGATGAGGTTTCCTAAAAATATATTTAGAATAATTACACGATCCTTAAACTTGCACATTGTTTTTATTGTTTTAAATAAATATTGTTCAAGATACTATGTAAAGCACAACTCAGTGAAATGCAAATAATGATGTAATAATAGCACATCTTCAACTAAAACAAAATGATTCTATTTCTTATAATTTCAGCTTTCATTTTTGATTTGGGGGTACATGTACAGGTCTGTTACAGGGGTATATTGCTTGATGCTGGGGTTGGGGTATGACTGACTCTTTCATCCAGGCACTGAGTATAGTACCCAATAGTTTTTCAGTCCTTGTCTCACTCGGCATCCCTACACGTGTAGTACCCTACTGATGTCTATTCTTGCTATCTTTATGTCCATAAGTTCCCAGTGTTTAGCTCCCACTTACAAGAGAGAATATGTGGCCTTTGGTTTTCTTTTCCTGCATTATGCACTTAAGATAATGACCTCCAGCTGCATTTGTGTTGTTGCAAAGGACATGCCTTCATTATCTTTTATGGCCGCATGATATTCTATGGTGTATAAAGAAAATATGGTGGATAAAGAAAATATGTACCATATTTTCTTTATCCAGTCTGTCATTGATGAGCACCTAGGTTGATTTCCTGTCTTTGCTACTGTAAATAGTACTGTGATGAACATGTGAGTACATGTGTCTTTTTGGTAGAATGATTTATATTCCTTTGAATATATACCCAGTAATGGGATTGCTGGGTGAAATAGTAGTTCTGTTTTAAGTATTTTGAGAAATCTCCAAACTGCTTTCCACACTGCTTGAGCTAATTTACATTCCCATAGTGTGTAAGTGTTCTTATTTCTCTGCTGCCCCACCAGCATCTGTTGTCTTTTCACCCTTTAATAATAGTCATTCTGACTGGTATTAGACAGTATCTCATTGGGGTTTTGATTTGTATTTCTCTGACGATTAGTGATATTGAGCATTTTTTTCATGTTTTTTAGCTGTTTGTATGTCTTCTTTTCATGTCTTTGGTGTCTTTTCATGTCTTTGTCCCACTTTTCAATGAGGTCATTTGTTTTTTGCTTGTTGAATTGTTCACATTCCTTATAGATGCTGGATATTAGACCTTTGTCAGATGCATAGTTTGCAAATATTTTCTCCCATTCTGTAGGTAGCCTGATTACTCTGTTGATAGTTTCTTTTGCTATGCAGAAGCTCTTTAGTTTAATCAGTATCAACTTTTCAATTTTTCTTTTGGTTGCAATTACTTTTGAGGATTTAGTCATAAACTCTTTTCCAAGGCCAATGTTCAGAATGGTGTATCTTAGGTTTTCTTCTAGTAGTCTTATAATTTGAAGTTTTACATTTAAATTTTTAATCCATCTGGAGTTAATTTTTATATATGATGAAAGGTAGGAGTCAAATTTTATTCTTCTGTATCTGTCTAGTCAGGTATTCCAGCATCATTTATTAAATAGGGGAGTCCTTTCTCCATTGCTTATTTTTGTAAACTTTGTCAAAGATCAAATGGAAGTAGATGTATGGCTTTATCTGTAGTTGCTCTATTTTGTTCCACTGTTCTATACACCTTTTTGTACTAGTACCATGTTGTTGTGGTTACTGTTACCATATAGTATGGTCTGAAGTCATGTAATGTGATGCTTCCAGCTTTGTTCTTTTTGCTTAGGATTGCTTTGGCTATTCAGGCTTCTTTTTTGTTCCGTATGAATTTTAGTAAAGTTTTCTCTTATTCTGTGAAAACATATGTTAGTAATTTCATTAAAATAGCATTGAATCTGTAGATTGTTTTGGGCAGTGTGGCCATTTTAACAACATTGATTATTCCTATCTATGAGTATGGCATGTATTTCCATTTGTCTGCATCATCTATGATCTCTTTCAGCAGTGTTTTTTACTTCTTGTAGAGATCTTCACTTCCTCGGTTAGATGTATTCCTAGGCATTTTATTCTTGTGTGTATCTATTGTAAATGGCATTGTGTTCTTGACTTGGCTTTCAACTTGAACTTTATTGGCCTATAGAAATGCTACTCATTTTTGTACACTAATTTTGTATCCTGAAACTTTACTGAAGTCGTCGATCAGTTCCAGGAGCCTTTAAGAAGAGACTTTACAGTTTTCTAGATATAGAATCATATTGTCGGTGAAGAGAGATAGTTTGACTTCTTCTTTTCCTAATTGGATACCTTTTACTTCTTTGTCTTGCCTGACTGCTCTTGGCTAGGACTTCCAGTACTGTATTGAATAGGAGTGGTGAGACTAAGCATCTTTGTTTTATTATTGTTCTCAAGGGGAATACTTCCAGCTTTTACCTGAAGAAAATGTTTTTCATTGACACTTTTATTCAGTAACAAACATTTGTCTTTCATTTATTTATCAAACTGTTAAGAGTTTACTATATGTCAGTCACTTGTATAAGTAATAAGGGTATATCAGTAAACAACACAGGCAAGACCTCTACTTTCAGTGTCAGAAACATTTGTTTTCTGTCACATTTAATGCTACTAGGTCTATTTGAATGCAAAAGGAATGAAGATAGCAAACAGCTGGGAAATTATTTTTCCAATTACTTCTATGATTTTTTACCTAGTTTTCATTACTTGCACGAAGAATTCTTTAAGTTCTCTTGAATCATACGAAGATAAAGAAGATAGGGTTCTTATCCTTAAGGATTTTGACATCTAGTGAGAGTAACTGACCAATCCTAAGATGATGGAGATAAACTAAGGAGTCAATGTTGTCCTTCATGTGAAGTCTTTATAAAACAAATGTCCCCGAATTGCACTCCTTTGATTATACTCTCACCTGGTGATTAGCCTGCATACAGCTAAAAATGCTAAAATAAAGGAAATGAATAACATTTTTAGCATTATCAAGAGTTTCTTTTATGGAAAACCTCCCCTTTTTTTTTGTAACAGTTTTATTGAGATATAATTCATAGACCATACCATTTACCCATTTAAATTATACAATTCAATGGTTTTTAGTACATTCACAGAGTTGTGCAATCATCATTATCATCAATTTTAGATCATTCCATCACTCCCAAAGGAGGTCCTCTTCCATTCTCCATATTCCCTCAGTCCCCACTCCTACCCCAGTCCTAGGCAACTGCTGATCTACTTTCTGTCTGTATAGATTTGCATAAAACCTCCTCTTAATATTACAGAAATTAATTCTTTTAAGAAAATGTAAAATAAGATATTAGGTCATGCTATAAATTTAGTAAGCACTTTTTTACAGCCATTATAACAATTTCCTAGGAAAACCCCACAAAACTTGACATAAGTTTGCCATCACATCTTTAAGAAATGGTTGATAATAAGTGAACATGAGGAAAATTGAGTTCCTAAGAGCAGTTGAATTGACTTATGAGCCTGGGAAGACAGCAGAGTGGGTTGGCTTTTGAGACTGAGAGACGGAGAGAACATCATTCCTCTCACACCATAGAGGAGAAAGAGAAAGAGGAATGAACTTATTCTTGCCCAGTTTGGGACCTGAAAGTAAACAGACATCAAAATGGCCCACAGCCATTGTCAGACATGTTCTTGCACCATTGCCATGAGAAAAAGTGGATAGCTTCCTGTAACTCAGTTTCACAGCCTGACCCAGAGATGCCTTGAAGAAACAGCAGTCTTTCAGTAGCCACAGAAAAAAAAAGAAGCTAAATAAGTCATGCCAGCAGCACTGGTGAGCTAGCAGCATTATTGCTAGGCTAGGAAGGTGATGGCACAAGGACATGTCAGATGGCAACAGTGTCAAGTATGCAGATTAATTGAAAACATTTCATAATTCCACATAGTAGACAATTGAGGTTTGTGAGATACCAGAGGAATTCCACCCAGGTACCTCCCGTGAGTGGGAGGAAAGGGCTTGGTGGGTATGAGAGTTCTCAAGGATGAATTCTAAGCAAAAATATCTTGGTCATTATCTTAAACCAGAGGAGAAGAGAGAGAGAAGAAAGAGAAAGAAAGAAGAAAGAAAGAAAGAAAGAAAGAAAGAAAGAAAGAAAGAAAGAAAGAAAGAAGAAAGAAGAAAGAAAAGAAAAGAAAGAGAGGAAGAAAGAAAAAGAAAGGAAGAAGGAAAAGGAAGGAAGGAAGGAAGGATGGAAAGAAAGAAAGATCATACTAGTTGTAACAATATTCATTCATAGACTTGAGAAATTGGGAAATTGATTATTAACATCTGCTGTGTTTTCCTTGGCGATCACAGAATAGCTCAGTGCCCCCTCAGTTTCTCAGTATCCCTTTCAGTCAGATTTAGTTCTGGTCGTTGGAATACAGGCAGAAGTGATGGAAGTCACATCTAAGCCTGGCTCATGAAGACACCCCTCAAGATTCTCCGGCTTTTTCCTGCCTTGCCACTGTGACTTGGGAGGACTGATGTGGCATAGAGACAGGATGAAAGAGTGGTCCTGCATTAAACTTTATGTAGGAAGAAATAAATCTCTTATATGTTAAGTTCCTCAAACTTGTCTATTGTGGCAATTGAGATACATTACCTGTATAAATACAAGTCCTACACTTCTGTCATTACTGAGGTGGATGGGATAGAATTACCACTCCCCACTTTAAGAAGACCTTTTTATAAGCATTCCCACCATTTCCCAACTTGGAGGATGCCTCTTTTATTAGTTGTAAACTCGTAGAAACGAGGGGCTGGATGTAAATCCAATATATATTATCCCAGTGGCCTCTACTTTGGCTCAAGAATAAGTCTGATTTTAGGTCATACCAAGGAGTTAAAAAAAAAGTACCTATAACTGCTAAGTGCATGACCTAATTGGAGAAACAAGACACACTTAACTTTGAATCATTAGAAAAATCATTGCCAATTCTACAGGACCCTTTCTTTATGGTAAGACACATCCATATGGTTAATTATCCATATTTATTGTGTAAGGACAGAGATTCTGATCATTCAGGGATGACTTTTATCTTAAAGAGTTTTATGTGAGAATCATTAGCATTGCACTTTTTTTTTTTTACAAATGTATGTCTCTTTCTGATTTATTAACAACATATATTTTTTTACATTATAGTAGATCCTGGGACAATCAGTTATAAAGTTACCTCTTTTTATTTGTACAATTTGATCTGGCATTTCAAACTGATATATATATATACATATATGTATATTATGTATATACATGTATAGATACACATACAAATCTAGGACTTGTATTTGTACAGGTAATCCACCTCAATTGCCACAATAAACAAATTCAAGGAACCTAACATATATATCTATATATCTCTCTATACATACATGTATATATATATATATATATATATATCTCAACAAGAACACATGTGAAGTAGAATAATGAGGGCAATTTACACATGAATAAATAATATCTCTTCCACTCAAAAGTGTCACCTTGAGGAAACTATAAATATCTTTTGTATTTTGTTGCCTCTTTAAAAAATATCATTACACTGAAAAGTAGTTACCCTAATCGAATTCTGGAGCATGTAATAGAGATAATAACCTTGAAATAGGAAAGAGGAATAATTCCATAGCTGAATCTAAAAGTTTACTATGCAATTAGTTACATGCACTTGTTTGCTCCTTTTTTATTCTAGACTACTACCATAATTTAAAAAAACTTTAAACACAGAAAGGATAACGAAGCTATAAAACATGTAGATCTTACAACTCAATGATGACTAACTTAGATGATCAGATGGGTAATGAAATGAGAAGTTTCCCAATAAAACAAACCATTTAACATTGGGTGAAGCCTTCTTACAAATATAAAAAAATTTAAAATTTTACATATCGATTTTGATTTTAATAACACAGCCTGGGGATACTTAGTGACTTGCTCATTAGAAAGAATCTTTTCAAACATTTGAATTGGAATACATATTATACCTTGAATTAGCATTATCAAAGTTAATGTCTATTTAATTTCTGGCTTTAAAATTAACATAAATCTTGTTTTCATGATCCATATGGAATCATTTTTTTCCAAGGGAAAGCATTCAAAATTAATGATTTTACTTTAGTCAGGGTAGATATAAACTAGGCACAAAATACAGTGCTGTTATGATCACAGATCTTTATTTGTTAATAAAATAAGGTACCATAAAGCAGATGGCTTGAGTTTAGCTGCATTATAATATACATAATATTTAATCTCACTGTACCTAAAGTTTTCCTGTTTCTAGATTAGTTTTTCTGATGAAATCACTTAAAGTTATTCCTAGGTCTAAAAGTGTGTCATTTTATTAATATACAAAGCATAATATGCAAAGAAATGCATTTAGAAGTAAAGCATTCATATAGACAAAGCAAATATTAGTTTATCATATTACTCAATAATGATTGCTTACTTTTGTTTCAGACTCATTATATGCATATTAATCCTTCTTAACAAAATTAAGAAAGTGCATTACAATTAACTCCAATTATAGAAGAGGAGATGATTTAAAGAAATTAAGAATCTTGCCCAAATTCACCCAGCTAGAATTGATAAAATCCAGTTTACACTTAATTGTGGTTAGTTCATTTGATTTGCGACATTCTGAAAAGCCCAGTTCTTGATATTTTATTTTCTCCCCACTGTCATTGGGTCAAACACTCTATGCTGAAACTCAGTACCATTCCTGCCTTGCGGGCACTTCTCCATATCGCATGGGCTGAAAGCATCAGACTCTCCTGCCATGAGACTCCCATTTAGATTCTTCCAGTGAGAGGTTCTTTGTGAAATTTGAGATGCAAAAGAGAAGTTTCTATTCTACAACGGCAAATGCCTATCAATGTTGCTGGTGGCTTTTTGATGACTTCTTAGAATCCTCTGTGCAGTGCTATAGGAATATAAGCTCATTCAGCCACAGTTTTCTAGGATTCCAGCACTTCTGATCTCCTGCTGCTAGTAGAAGGCTTCTGTGATTTTCACTTCTCTGGCCTTCCCAATTAGAAGCTGTGCAAGTTTCTAATGCCCAGAAATAGCAATGGTGATATCTAATTTCTTTACTGAACCTCTCAGATACAGAATTTGATACCAAAATTGGATATGGAAGCAGAACTTCATAGATGGTAAGCGTAAACTGGTTATCTGACTGTGTTAGATTTGAAGGCAGTAAATGACCTCATGACCAATAAAATACGGGCTATCGGTAGTTCACAGCATGCAGAGACAAAGCCTTTGCTTAAAATAACATGCTTGCAACTGTGTGACTATTGAAAAGAAAGACTTTGGAAGGACAAATGGCTATTCCGACACAATGTCATAGTGGAAATGATTATTATGCCGACTTTGGAATGATTTGACCACTTCATATTGCAATAGAGAGCTTTGAGTCAGATATTGGCAAGTTTATGATTCAGAGAGGCAGAGAGCTCTACAATTATCCTAAAAATATATCTCTTAGTATTTATAGTCATACAGCCAAGGAATCCAAAACCCAGACTCCAGGTTTGATCCTATAGGCTGCAGAAGTTAAACATCGATTGATTTCTTTTTCATCAGGTCTCATGTGAAAATTAGGATTAGACAAGATTGGGATCTGGAGAATTGGAATGGTAACTTTTGGATGTATCCCAATGACTGAGTATTTTGGTCTTCTTATATTACAGAGCCTGCCTTTTCAGAAGCAGCAGCCACTGCTGAGCCAATTCCTCCATTATTCCCCCCAGTCTTGCCTAATGATCCTCCAGTGACTTCCCCTGAGATCATCTCTTGCATTGAGATACTGATTTTCCTCCCAGCCCACTCTCAATATCTTTCCTGGCTTCTTGCCCACAACTAGCACAAATTCAGACACAATAGGAGATAGCAGCATATCAAAGATCTGCACATGTTTTGCTCACTTATATTAAGAGGAACTCAAAGAATGTGTGTGAGGAATAGATTCTAAGCAATAAAGATGCAGGTATAAGACCCTAACATCGAAATAAGTTAAATGTATTGATATCCCTGCTCACACTAGAGCTTCTGGATTTAATCTGCGGCTCAAACATCTGAGAACTACTCTTACAATTTCACTGGTTGGCTAGTTGAAATGTGGACTCAGGGATTTCCTAAAATAAATGCAGTTGAGACATAAGAATTTCCTTGGCACAGCAGAGAGGAAGGAATCCAAAGGCTAAAGGAGATAGGAATATTGGAATACCTTGATTATGTGCAATCGATTTATTATCTCTCTTACCACATGTCTGTGGTAAGACCACAGGAATTACCACAGGAATCTAGAGGCTACCCCTTTCCAAAGACTTGGAGAAAATATACTGATGAGGGAAAAAAAAGCATTCTTAAAGGCTTTGTAGTGACCGCTCTCTATAGGTCAGGGATGATGGTGGGAGATACTTCAAGGAAATGAGCTCCTATACTTTAAAATGGAATAAGGACATCCCAGAATACAGAAGCCACTGACACCACTTAAACACCAGGAACAAGTGGGCACAGTTATGGAAATGGGCAACAGAATTGGAGTGGTAACCAGATGGTTTAATTGAAAGATATTTGGGGCAGTGGTTAACTGATTATGGTGCCTCTAAAGTTGAAAAAGGTTGGAAGCTTAATCAAGTATTAATTAAAATGTATAATCCAAAAATTTTAGCTTTTAATTCAACACAATGGATAGTGATATCCTACTTACCACTTAATTCCCAGACATGAACCAATTCAAGAAGCAAGAGTGCTTTTTTAAAAAAAATTATTTTTTATTTCAATAGGTATTTTGGGAACAGGTGGTGTTTGGTTACATGAATAAGTTCTTCAGTGGTGATTTCTGAGATTTTGGTGCACCCATCATCCAAGTGATGTACCCTGTACCCAAGGTGTAGTCTTTTATTCTTCACCCACTTCTACCCTTTCCCCAAGTCCCCAAAGTCCATTGTATCATTCTTATGCCTTTGCATCATCATAACTTAGCTCCCAATTAAGAGTGAGAACATACGATGTTTAGTTTTTCATTCTTGAGTTACTTCACATAGAATAATAGTCTCCAATTCCATCCAGGTTGCTGTGAATGCCGTTAATTCATTCCTTTTTGTGGCTTAGTAGTATCAAATGGTGTATATATACATATACACCACATTTTCTTTATCCACTTGTTGATTGATGGGCTGGTTCCATATTTTTGCAATTGCAAATTGTGCTGCTATAAATATGCATGTGCAAGTATGTTTTTCATATAATGACCCTTTTTCCTCTGAGTAGATAACAAGTAGTGGGATTGCTGTGTCAACTGGTAGATCTACTTTTAGTTGTTTAAGGAATCTCCACACTGTTTTTCATAATGGTTTTACTAGTTTACGTTCCCACTAACAGTGTAAAAAGCACTCCCTTTCATTGCATCCATGCCAACATCTATTATTTTTTATTTTTGATTATGGCCATTCTTGCAGGAGTGATGTGATATCACATTGTGGTTTTGATTTGTGTTTCCCTGACAATTAGTGATGCTGAGCATTTTTCCATATGCTTGTTGGCCATTTGTATATCTTCTTTTAGAATTGTCCATTCATGTTCTTAGCCTGCTTTTTGATGTGATTTTTTTTTCTTGTTTGCGTTCTTATAGATTTTGGATATTAGTCCTTCTTTGTATGTATAGATTGTGAAGATTTTCTCCCACTCTGTGGGTTGTCTGTTAACTCTGCTGATTATTTCTTTTGACCATTTGTGAGATCAACCAATAAAAGAAGAGAGAAGGTCCAAATAAGCTCAATTAGATACAAAATTACTACTGATACCACAGAAATACAAAAGATTATTCAAGGCTACTATGAACACCTTTATAAGCATAAACTAGAAAACCTAGAGGAGGACAAATTCCTAAAAATATACAACACTCCTAGATTAAACTAGGAAGATACAGAAACTCTAAACAGACTAATAACAAGCAGCCAAATTGAAATGGTAATTTAAAAATTGCCAATAACAGCAACAAAAATAGTCCAGGACCTGATGGATTCACTGCTGAATTCTATCAGACATTCAAAGAAGAATTGATACCAACTTTATTGACACTATTCCATAGAATATAGAAAGAGGGAATCCTCCCTAAATCATAGTAGGTAGCCAATATCATCCTAATACCAAAACCAGGAAAGAACATAACAAAAAAAGAAAACTACAGACCAATATCCCTGGTGAATATAGATGCAAAAATCCTCAACAAAATACTAGCTAACTGAAGCCAACAGCATATCAAAAAGATAATCCTCCCTGATCAAGTGGGCTTCATACCAGGGATGCAGAAATGGTTTAACATCCACAGGTCAATAAATGTGATACACTAGATAAACAGAATCAAAAACAAAAATCACATGATCATCTCAATAAATGCAGAAAAAGCATTTCACAAAATCCAGCATTTCTTTATGATTAAACCCTCAGCAGAACTGGCGTAGAAGGGACATACCTTAAGGTAATAAAAGCCATCTATGACAAACCCACAGCCAACATTATATTGAACAGGGAAAAGTTGAAAACATTCCCCCTGAGAACCAGAACAAGACAAGGATGCCTACTCTCACCACTTCTGTTCAACATAGTGCTGGAATTCCTAGCCAGAGCAATCAGACAAGAGAAGGAAATCAAGTACATACTAATTGGTAAAGAGGAATTCAAACTATTGCTGTTTACTGATGATATGAAAACTCTCATCCAAAAAGCTCCTAAAACTGGCAGATGAATTCAGCAAAGTTTTGGGCTACAAAATTAATTTACACAAATCAATAGCTCTGGCATACACCAACAGCAACCAAACTGAGAATCAAATCGAGAACTCAGTACCTTTCATAATAGTTGCAAAAAAAAAAATAAAATACTTAGGAATATACCTAAGGAAGTGAAAGATCTTTACAAGGAAAAATATGAAACACTGCTGAAAGAAAACATAGACAACACAAACAAACGGAAATACATCCCATACTCATGGATGGATAAAATCAACATTGTGAAAATGACCATACTGCCAAAAGCCATCTACAAACTTGATGCAACTTCCGTCAAAATACCACCATTATTCTTCACAGAACTGGAGAAAAAAATCCTAAAATTCATGTGGAACCAAAAAAAAAAAAAAACAAAAACCCACATATACAAAGTAAGACTAAGCAAAAAGAACAAATCTGGAGGTATCTATCACATTACCCAAGTTCAAACTAGAAGTTCATAGTCACCGAAACAGCATGGAACTGGTATAAAAAAAGGCACACAGAGTAGAGAATCCATAAATAAAGCCAAATACTTACCGCCGACCGATCTTTGATGAAGCAAACAAAAACGAAAAGTGGGAAAAGGACACCCTGTCCAACCAATGTTGATGGGATAATTGATAAGTCACATGTAGAAGAATGAAACTGGATCCTCATCTCTCACCTCATGCAAAATTCAACTCAAGATGGATCAAAGACTCAAATATACAACCTGAAACCATGAAAATTCTAGAAGATAACATTGGGAAAACCCTTTTAGACACTGGCTTAGGCAAAGACTTCATGACCAAGATCCCAAAAGCAAATACAACAAAAACAAAGATAAATAGTTGGGACTTAATTAAACCAGAAGAGAATGCTTTGATTGAAGGGAGGCTATGTTTCCTTGAGAGAGACCTCGAGGGACTGACATCCACATTTATGATAAATCTGTACTATCATCTCCCCATCAAGATAATTGGCTTTTTGACATGATAACTGTGACTTGGACTGGAGAAATGGACTTATCAGGACCTTTGCTGATTTTTTGGACAGTTACCTTCAGCTGAAATGAAAATGAAAAAGCAATGCTCTCCCAACAGTCAGAGAGAAGACTTACAGAAGTCAGTGAGGTTTTGGTCCAAGTCTATCCCTTGCATAGAAACAGTTTTGCATTGGAGCTGCAAAGCCATCGTCGTTATATTCTCTGTTACTGAATGCGATACTTGATTTAGACAAAGTTAGCAACTGGCAGAATTTCCACACAGAGACTGGGATACTACGCAAGAAAGTGACAAGAGAAAGTCCTACGACCACTATGAGAAAGTAAACAAAAGTCAGTAACACATTCCTGGAGGAACTGCAGAAATTAATATCACCATAAAAGCAGTGAAAGATACCAAGGAATTGAGTACTATTCAATCCTTATTTAATTTATCCAATTAGACTATGGAAAAGACTGGTATCTTGGAGAATGAGTGGATCATTGTAAACTTTAGCAGATATTCACTCTGTTGCAGTAACTTCTGGCACCTGGTATTCAACTACTGACCCAGAAAATGTCTTTTCATCTGTACTAATTAATAAATTAAACTTAATTTTCTTTTACCTATAGGAACAGCAAAACAGATAAACTGATTTATCTCAGAGCTGTGTTAGTTTTCTGGTATTCTTCATAATCTAATCCACAAAACCTTGGCGGTTTCACTGACCCACAAAATGTTAAGGTTGTCCACTGTGTTGATAACATCATGCAGATAATGCCTGATAAACACATGTAGCAAATACTCTGGATGCCTTGCTGAGGATCCATATAGGGCAATAATTCTATTAAAAGCCAGTTGACTGCCATCTCCCTGAACTTTCTAGTGACATTATGTCCTCAGAACTATGATATATCACATTTTAGTGTAAAAGACAATTTTTTGCACCTTTTACTTCCAAGTCCTAAGAAAGAAGTGAAATACTTGGAAGCTTCTTTGGATTTTAGAGACAATTTATACTGTATTTAAGTGTGCTGCTCTGACTTATATACTAAGCATTTCTTTCTTTTTTCATGAATGACTTTCTTTGTTTTTAATTTTGCACACTTTAAAATACAATATGAAATCATTTCTTAAGGCTGCCAGCTTGTCCAGACCTTTCTGCCAACTGCATCTATGACCACAAATCTAAATGGAGCTTGAATTGTCTATGGTGCATGCAGGAATGCTGTACGGAGCCACTGACAAGCTCCCATGAGAGATTCACTGTGAAGACTTTAGAGCAGTGCCACGTCCTCTTCTGCACATAACTTTTTCCTTTTCAGAAACAACTCCTGATACTGTACTGGGCCCTGCTAAGAATGAATTGCCTGAGCATGGGACACTGCATGAAGATAGACCCATAAAAGGTGTATCTGATATATCAAGTCGTAATGATGGGCCAGCATAGAAGCACTTTTCTTCAAGTGGAAGTCCACCTGCAAGATTGGACTTAAGTGGGTTCTGAAGGCATAAGTAAATTTAGTGTACAGATGAATCACACCTTCATGAAACCTATTCCTAATGTACTGCCATTTCTCACTAAACACACTATCTATCCTCATAGATAGTTGCCTCTGACCGGTTGAATGAGGGAGAAAATGATTGCTCTTAAGTTGGTTCCATAAGATATACTGGCACTCCACATTTGAATGGCTTCAGCTTCACACCTTTCTCAGGGCATGTCCTGCTCAGCAGGAGGAAAAAGAAATACTTTTAGGGAAAAAACTCCCAGAATCTTGCTTTCCATTGTGTGTAACAGGAGAATGACCAGAGATAAACTTCTATTCTAATTTATGGGCAGCATCTAACAGTTTGGCCAGACGGTCAGTTTTGGAAGAAATTATTCAGAAGGTATAAAAATGGAGCTCTCAGAATGCACAGAGATTATGAAAATATTTGTTTTCCATGGGAATGCTAATCAAAGGTCACTCACTATGAATGTCAATCATCTTTTCTCAGCCACCTCAGTGCTTGCTTTATAGCCCCAGGAACTAAACAGCCATGGTAATAGGATTGAGGTTATGGCTGGGATCAAAAGCACAGGCTTCATCCAATCAAAGATGATTTGGCTGTGATCATTGCTAAGTATTCAACACACCACCAGCAGAAGCCAACACTATGAACCCCTAATATGGTGCTGTTTTCCAAAGCACCTAACCAACTGTCTGATATTAGGTTGATTACATTGAAACTTTTCATAATGGAGGGGAGAGTTATGTCTCCTCACTAGGATAGATGTTTCCTCTTGATATGGATTAACCTTCCCTGCTCTCAGTGCTTCTACCTACACCCTCGTCTATAGATGACACTTTATTCACAATCATGATGGTAATGAATTCATCATCCATAAACAAGGAATTAATTCCACAATAATAGAAGCTGGGCTGATAGGAAAATGGAATAGCTTATTGAAGACAGTTTTATTTTGTTTTGGAGAAAATACCTTGTAGAAGCTAAGCCAAATACCTATGCTTATGAATATGATATAGTGCTCTTTCTCCTAAAATAGGAAATCACAGCTCTGAGAAACAAGGAGTGGAATTGGGCAAAACTCTTCTCAATATTTTCACTTAATAAATGACTCTCAAAAGTTATGCTCCCTGTTCCCTAGCACTGGGCTCTACAGACTCTCAGATCTTGGTTCCCAAGAAAGAAAAGATTCTATCAGGGGGCACATTGAACTTGAAGATCAGATTGCAACCTGGCCACATTAAATTTCCAATGCCATTGAAATAACAAGAAGAGGGATGCTGTACTGACTGGGGTGGCTAATTCTAATTATCAAGAGGAAATAGGGCTAATGCCATCAGGGAAGGAGAAGAATGCCAAGAATGCTAGGGGATCCTCTGGGTGTGCCTCGTATGATTTCTAACACTGAATGAAAATCACAGTTACCCAATGGAGGCAAGACTACTAATGGCTTGGCACACTCAGAAACAAAGCTTTGGATTTCTCTGCCAGACAAAAGCGTACATCCACCTGAGATGCTAAGAACAAAATAGACATGAAATGGGTAATAGAAGTAAGCTTTACTATCAGTTACAGAAGGAAGGACTTTAGTAACTGTGCTTATATTCTTTCTTCATATATTTTATATTACACATATAATGGATTTATCTTAGCCAAATTCATTTTCTGCTTTCTTTTCTGCTAGCCTACATAAGGAGTATTGTTAGCCATTAATTGTATATCTCTGTCTGCAAAATTATAGGATATTGGGTAGGAACTGTGACCAAGAAAGAAAAAGAATGAATATCCAAAAATGAAAACAGTGACATTAGAATTTTTGTATCTTGCCTTTTGAGGGAGGGATTGAACATTAGACTGAGGGATAGTTCTAACAGATTAGTTAAAAGTATAATATTATTGTTGTTTGGAAATTTAAATATATGTGTATGGAGATCTAACTAGATATTGTGTCTTGATATGTAATATGATGCCTGCTCTTTTAAACTCTGTCTTGTTACATGGGGCTTAGCAGCTTGGAAGCTACATGAACCAGATTTACTAGCCAGTAGGGAATCTGGCTTAAATTCTGCCAGTGAAAGGCATTTGTGTGAGGTTTGGAAGTGGAAGACATAGTGAGGCTATTATTCTCCGGGAACAGCTGGGCATCTGCAGATGGCTGATGGGGGTTCCACTGCGGCGTTCAGGTGTCCTCTTGCAATGCTGCAGGCAGCATAAATCACTGGTGGAGGTTTATTAGGATCCTCCTACTTTCTTATTTTTTGGTATGCTTTTCAGCTTTCCTGACCTTGCAATAACTGTCTAAGACTGCACTTTTCTGTGTTAGACCCTTTCCTGCTTAAAATACCCAGTGTGGTAGCTGGTTTTCTGACCAAATCCTGATGGATATCTAGACTGCATCTTTGTTTCTGTATTTGGCTACTTTTTAAGGTTGTGTGATGTGAACACTGAAAGCATGTTCCTATAAAATATTTCTAATCGTATGCCTAAATAAGTGCTTATCTGCAGCATTCTCTTAAAATACAAAGATAGCCCATAAATGGAGTCCTTCTGTATCTACAGAAGATTGATTCCAGGACCATCCCCGCATGGGTACCAAAATCTAAGGATGCTTGAGTTGTTTATATAAAATGGCATAGTATTTGCATATAGTCTATGAACATCCTCTTGGATATTTTAAATCATCCCTAGATACATAATACATAATGCAGTGTAAATGCTATATAAATAGTAGTTACACTATATTGTTAAGGAAATAATGGTAAGAAAAAGTCTGTACATGATCAGTACAGTTTTTTAAAAAATATATTTTTAATCAATGATTGGTTGAATCCACAGATGCAGAATCATTGGATACAGAGGGCTGATTGTATATGTAAATATACCATATGTTGTGAAATATAGCTCAAGTGGTTCAGCTATAATCAAAACAGAATAGATTTAATTGGACCGCTCAAACACTCAGCCAACTCATATTTATTATGTTGGTGTTCCAAAATGTTACGCTGCTGAATTTTCTGCCAGTTTAACTTACTGTGGCTTTGCCAACATAAATGGAAATAGAAAAAGAGGTTTAGTTGTGTGAAAATCATCACAGAGCCAAGCATATGTTTATGCCTTTTCAAAACATTATTATTATAAATTTATTTCTATCTTGCTTGAATTCCATATTCTTCTCCATTGCAAAAGAGGAAGGAAATGAGAGTGATAGCTATTTTCAGCAGGGAAATCTTATTTATTTTTTCTTTTAGTTAGACAAGTAAACTCTTCTAATGTGCTTTAGTCAAACTGCCTGGAAAAACTTGGTATTTCTAATGATGTGTCAATGTTGTTTGAATGACACTGTGTAGATTTAAAAGAACAGAAAAAGTTATTTCCAGGATGGAAACCAAAGCTCTCAAAGTGAGGTAGATTCATTATGGAAAATCAAGAAAATAGTATGTTAAAGAATGAATTGGTCAAAGAAGCACCAAATGATTTATAATCAATTTATTCTATTGCTAGGCAGTCTTTCTCAAACATCTTTAAAAAAGAAGAAGAAAAGAAATTTTGATGATTCTCATTTAGAGAATAAAGTCCCAGCTCCCTGGCATAGCACGTGGATTTCCAGGCCACTCTTCTCTTCCATTCACCCTCCACCACTCCATGGACTGGCACACACCACAGTGCTTCCATGTGAGCCTGTTTGCTAACCCGGATACGCCAAGCACAGGGCTCCTGCTTGGAGGATCTGAATTCTTTTGGCAGTTTTAAAATATCTCTAGCTGTTTATATGTGTCTCTTCAGCTGGATTGAGTTCAGCAAGTATAGAGATTATTTTTACATCTGTTTATCAAAGGTGCTTAGCAAATATAGACCATAGATACCAATAAATGATTGATACATGCAATAAATGAATGTACGAATAAATAATCGTTTAGATTTGAAAGGAGTAGTAGGTGTTCTTTTGTTCAGGTTCCATGTTTTACAAAAGGAAACAGAGGCTTAGTGGATGTCGTTTTGTTCTAACGTACAGCAGTAGCACTGCTGGTGCTGGAACAAGGGTGTCTCTGCTTTCTACTCAGAGATCTTTCCCCTGTTTCATTCCTGTCTAATTTGGAAATTTGCTTGAAGGAATTGTGGTTCATTTTCTAAGTATTTGCTCTGTAACGCTCCTAACATCCTTGGGGACATCACTCTCACTTTAGAAATAATTGAGGAGGCCAGGGGCGGTGGCTCATGCCTGTAATCCTAGCACTTTGGGAGGCCGAGGTGGGTAGATCACGAGGTCAAGAGTTCGAGACCATCCTGGTAAACATGGTGAAACCCCGTCTCTAACTAAAAACACAAAAATTAGATGGGTGTGGTGGCGTGCACCCGTAGTCTCTTTCAAGATAGATTCTGCTATTTTGCTGTTCTAGATCCTTTTCATTTCCATATAAATTTTAGAATCTGCTCACAAAATTATACCATGCAATTCATTGAGTCTATAGATCAACTTCAGGACAATAAACATCTGGACAACATTGGTTTATGGTCCATGAATGTGAATATTTTTCTCCATTCATTTAAATCTTTATTTCCCTCAGCAATGTTTTATAGTTTTCAGTAGAGATTTTATGCATCTTGTTGTTAAATCTATTCATAAATATTATATTTTGTATGCTATTTTTAGTTGAGAAGACAAAATATTACTATTTTATTTTAAGATTTCTGAGTCTCAGCTGCATTCAAATATATTGTAGAAAAAGTTTATTGTTGGACAGTGTTTAGATCTTGGAACGTAATTCTACACCAGTGTATTTGTTAGAAAATGATAGTTATTGATCCATGCTAGGCCATCCAAAATGAATTTGACATTACTGGAAACAAATGAGTCATAGACACATAAATGAATCTGTATATATGTAAATAAATCTTTATTAATATTTGAAAAGCCTTCTCACTCTTCAGTTAATTTAGCTTTCCAAATTAGTCATATGTTGTTGAACTCTTAAGTAGCTCTACTGATTAAATGTGTGCCGCTTATTAGCTCTAACACATGACATATGGATGTCAAGCAAGACTGGTGATGACAACAACGACTGCAGCTTCTTACGGAAGCCTACAGTTGACTATACGACTTTCCTACAGAGGTGGAGTAACTAAGGGCAGCTATAATATCTGCAAAGGAAACCGGAAGAGACCAACTGGACAAAGAAGCAGTACAAATGTAGCTGCTGTAGGCTGGAATGCAACTGTGCATTTCATCAAGAGTAGGTTAGCTAAAATTATTTATTGCTTCCCTTATTTACTCAAACTAATAATATATTTACATTCCAAAGATCTTGCCAATGGTCACATTTCATTTTACATAGTTAAATGTAAAGAATCAGTCCTAAATCAAAACCATTCCATTTTCAGAAGAAATAATATACATAATATATTCAGAATACATATCAACACATAGCAATGACTTTTTCTTCATCTTTTGTTTCCCTGAATGTGTAGGTGTTTTGAATTCCTAGTATTTCTTCTTTTACACCAGATAAGGACTGTTTGAAACTATTTCATCATCATCATTCATTCCAGCCATTCTAATTTTCACTTCTCCAAAAATGTTGGTGTAGAAACTGCTGTGTGATCCAGATTATCTTAGGAGAGTCAGAGTACTTGAAATCTTTCTTCTTTGGTAAAATGTGGCTATTTATCAAGTTCTGAAGATCTGTGTTTGAGTTACTTTTTTTCCTTTTTCCATAAGACCAATGAAGGAAAATCACAATCTATTCCTAGTTTAGCCACTTTCTTTATCTTTTTTTTTTTTTTGGTTTTTAAATCTCTTCTCCATTCCAAGCTTTTGTGTTAAGTATTCATTTCTTCTACTGTTCCACCAATTGTATATTCAGCCTCTGCAGCATACATCTGAAGGTGATGATAAATACTGCTGGCCTGTTCCTCCTGAGAAGATAATGTAGTCCTCAACTGAGGCCTAGGAAAAGAAGAAACCCTGTGTTCTTGTCTGTACCCACCTGGTGGAGTTTCATTCATTCTTAGCTGGAAGGAGCGAATGAAGGTGTGGGTTGTGGTTCAAATGCCATGTACTCTCAGTGGTCTGTAGAGTTTAAGTAGATTTTTTATAATTTTTTTTTTGTTTGCTTATGGTTTTAGGACAAATTTCCAAGACCTCAAACAGTTTAGTTTTTCTAGTTTTTCACCAGTTATGCTTATTTCTCTGGGAAGTGCATCCACAGAGCTCCTCATGCTACCTGCCCAGAACTATAACTCTACAGTCCATTTTAAATCCCATCTAGTACCTTTCAAATTTTTGAATATCAAACTATTCTATTCTAGAGTTCCAATTTCATTCTTATTTAGATTTATCATTACTCTGGTGGTATTTCCTTTATCTCTTATTATGTTCGTATTAAAAAATCTTTGAACATCATTATGACAAAAGTTTTCACATACTGTCTGCTAATTCCAACACTGTGGTCATTTCATGGTCTGTTTCTATTGCCTGTTCTTTTCTCTTGGTTGTCAGTCACATTTTTAAGGTTTTCATTTGCATGCCCGTTTTTTTCTGTATGCAAAACATTACAAATATTTTGTTGTAGGATGTCTGATATAGGTAGTATTTCTTTAAAAGGTGTTGAATTTTGTTTTGACAGCAATTAATTACTGGAACATCCTCTTGATCTTATCTGACTTGGTTTATGCTTTGTTAAAGGAGACTTACACTGGATTTGTCCTTTGCCCTAGTGTGTTCCTGATTCCCAAAGCATCACTTCTCTTGGGTCTACGTTGAATGTCTAAGTTACCCAATAGCATATTTCCACTCTGGCATAACTAAAATCACTACATCTTAGAACACTGCATGATCTCTGTGTCTCTGTGGCTCTCATTCCAGAAGTTACTCTCTGCTAGGCATCATGTTATTTTGCACTGTGCATGCACAGCTTACTCCTAGCCAAGGGGTCAAAGGAAATCTCTGTGCAGATCCAAGGCTCTCCCTTTGCATTTTCTCCTTTTAAGAATGCCAACACACAAGATTTCATCTGGCTCAGTAGCAATGGATGCTTATCTTTGCCTTCTCAACTTAGGAAAGTGAACCTTTTTTGCTTGAGCACTATTTCCCTGTGCAATCGTGAGGAAAGTACTCACAGTCTGAATGTTGAAGAAAATGTGGAATTAACTTTGCATATTTTTCTTTTCTCAAGAATCATTGTACTTTGATGCCAGTTGTCCAATATCAGAAAATGGTTCCATGGAATATTTGAATGTGATAGTTGTTTACTTTGGGAATGTAAATCTAATAACACTTTCTCCTTCATAACCAGAAGCAGAATGATTGCCTCCTCCTGACTGCTTTTAAAGATATATTAAAACTTATTTATAGATTCTTTAATATTTTCAATCTGGTTTACATTTATCTATATCTCACCTAGATGACAGAAGGTTGCACTATCTATTATCTCTCATTGGTAATGCTGCACCCTAATTAAGAAACCACAATAGTTTGTGATTCAGCACTCAATAGTATACAAGAAAATTCTAGTAGATGCTGCCATGGAAACTAAAATTCTTCTCATTCTTTCTGTATAAATCAGTGACCAGGCAAAGTTTGTCTCACCTTCACACACAAGAGGAGATATCTATCTGGAGGGTACACAGGTTCTGAGAATTTTAAAGCACAGAACTTTACTTCAGGAAGTTGGAAATCTGAGAGTGAAGAGACAGTAAAGTTATCCAAACAAGTTGTACAACCAAAGTTGGGCCATTAGAAGGAGAAAAACTCCCAACTGAAAGAGAATAAATTTATTGCAGTGTAAATAAATAAGAGCCAAATGTTTAGTTAGCATAGCATTGCTACAATGGGGTAAGCTTTATTTATTATTTTGGTTTGACAAAGTATGCTGGAATTGATACACTCCAGACATCCTAAATGCTAGAAAAATGTTATTAGTGATATAAAGTATGTGAACTGACCTAAAAATTCTCTCACTTGTATACATGTTAAACATATTTCTGAAAAAAGTTCAAGTCAACATAATCACACTTCGTGGTTAGAAAACATTTTAACATATGAGTAAGATTGCTCAATAAGACTGCCATTAAATTCGAAATGGAAATGTCAAGCCTGACAAAGTTAACATAAAAGGAGCTCTTCATTTGTGGCATTTTTGAAAGTGGTGTAGACTAGTTGAAATGTCCTCTATTTTTGTGAATGTAGCAACTTTTACTATCAGTTTCTACTTTAGGCACTAGATTTCTCAGGTGAAAGGAGGAGGAGTTTTGTCACGAACCAATATCTCCTAATGCAACGCTCTGCTGTGTGACTTTAAATTTCAATTGGCATACAAATTCCATCAGGTGATCACTCTTTTGTTCATGTGAGTTGGGTGGACCTAGAGGTAATGAAAGCACGGTCCCAGCTCTTATCATTTCAGAGCTGTGGAAACTCCTCCTCTACATGTGATATCTAAAGCATAGAGTAGGATGGGCATGATGACTCATGCCTATAATCTCAGCACTTTGGGAGGCCGAGGTAGACAGATCATTTGAGGTCAGGAGCTCGAGACCAGCCTGGCTGACATGGTGAAACCCCATCTCTACCAAAAATACAAAAATTAGCTGGGTGTGGTGATGGGCATCTGCAATCCCAGCTACTCAGGAGGCTGAGGCACAGGAATTGCTTGATTCAGGGAGACAGAGGTTGCAGTGAACAAAGATTGTGCCATTGGACTCCAGCCTAGGTGACAGAGTGAGACTCCATCTCAAAACAAACAAACAACAACAACAAATCAACCAACCAACCAAACAAAACCCAATAAAGCATAGAGTATTCTCACTTAACTAATCATACAGACGTTATAATCACAGGCTAGAAAATTCCATCATGATACGATTGATCAACTCCTGCAAGTTGCTCACATAATAAACTCAATATTTTAGGAGTTTATTTTCCAGATTTCCCAAGTGCTATTTCTGCATTAAAAGAATATGTATGCCACTGCACTCCAACTTGAGTAACAGATTGAGACCCTGTCCAGAAACAACAACAAAAAGATATATGGATAATATTATCTGAGACTCCTCAATAAATACTTTCACTAGGTAAAATTTAAATAATTATGTGCTCAGCCTATGAAAGTAAAAAATTGAGAAGCATGCATTTGGTCACAGTTTTTCTGTATGTTTTGCAAGTATGTAGTTTAAGTTACTATCTAATATGTCATTTAGTGCCCCTTAAAAAGAAATCCATCTTTTCTCTAATTCAGTTTCTGGGGAAAATGTAGGTTTCTGCAAAGTGCTTAAATTTCTTTTCTTTGTCAAGCAATGAATAATAATTTCATGTGTTTGTATGTTTGTATGCCTGTGTATTTCCTTATTTGTTTGTTTGACCATATACATATTAGACAAATCAAGAGCCCTGGAGTGATATAGCTCATCTCATATGACCGGTAGGATCATATGGCCATATGACATTGTAGGAAGGGCAGCACACACAGAATCAAAGAACTTGGGTTTAGGTTCTTGATTCTGCTTCTCCCAACTTGAGATGTTGAATAAGGAATAATTATTCCTCTGGGGCTTTAATTTTCTCATGAATAATATGTGACTAATTATACTGATGCCAAAGGATTACAAGAAATTTCAAATGATTTGCATGAGGGAAATTAAATATTAAATATCAATAATATGGTGTCATATAGTAAAAAAATATGCAATCTACATTGTACAGTATAAACTATAAAAGGTTGAGGGATATTATTTATTGCTTCCTCTGACCTGCTTTTCTTTTCTTTTTATTCTATAGAATTGTAGAATTATAGGCTTGGAAAAGACATGAGTTATCCACCTCCATGGCATAAAATATATAGAACTTTTCAAAACTACAGTATATAAAGAGTGATTGGAAACAGGACATTTTCAGTGCTTTAAGTAATCCTATTTTGTCCCAATGATTCAAAATATATTCTCATTCATCTTTTCCCACCTAGGATCTTTTAAGAAGTCATGGTTTGTTTCCACAAGCATCAAAAGTTATGAGAGAATATCTGACCACAGCTGTTACCTGGGAACTTTTCATAGAGCCATAAATCTTACCATTCAGCCCATGAAATTTCTAACCAAAATGAAAGGAAACATGACATAGCCACTGATTGTAGCCTACTTGGTTGATGTCAATATAAATGCCACCCCTTTAGAGATATCTCTTCTGACTCCCTTGGTACAAAGAAATCAGAGGACATAACAATTAGTTTAAAAGCGGAAGGCAAAGTAATATTCAATAGACTCAAAAAGAGTCATTTATAGTAATTAGCAAAACAAAGAAATAGTTAGAAATCATTAATATTGTCTACATAGCATCAGATATAAATATCAAAATACATTAGGATTACAGAGACACACTGATAAAAATATTTTCTAGAGATGTTCAAGAGCATTAAAATAAATAAGAATATGAGGTTTGAATACAGATATTTAAAGAGTAAAAGAGTTAACCAAGGATGCAGCTTTTCATTCTGTAGAAATAGAAATTATATATTTTCTCCAAATTTACATAGTATAAACATTTTCATATACTACAAAACAAATAAAATTATAGTAGGAAGTAATTCTACAAAGCACAAATGACATATGCCACATATTCTGGTTACACTACATTAAGACCAGAAATTCATAAAAATATTAACCAACTCGGAAATGTTTACATGGCTTCTCCACTTAATAAATATTATTTTAAAGAGATATTAAATGTGTAATTTTTATTTTTAGAATATTACAGAAAAACATTTCATTTAAAAATATGAATATGTAAATGTGATGGATGAATTGACATAAAAAATAATAAATTGATCCTAATAAAATATTAACAGTAAAGAATCTTAACTCTGAAAGCAAAACTTAAAACTTTGATGCAGCATATTAGATTCTCTAATTTTTTAACTCACTCTTCATTATTAGAATTTTTTTTGTTTTTTTCTGAGACGGAGTTTCACTCTCGTTGCCCAGGCTGGGGTGGAGTGGCGGGATCTCAGCTCACTGCCACTTCTGCCTCCCAGCTTCAAGTGTTTCTCGGGCCTAGGCCCTTTTGAGTACCTCCTACTACAGCAGACAGCATATGTTTCTTTGCCCCTTTGGTCTTGAGCTTGGCCTATGATTTTATATTCCAAATGGAATGTTAGTAGGAGTAAAATGAATGATGCTACCGCTAATCAGCGGTTCTATTCATAAGAAATAGGTAAGCCACTGAGTATTAGGGCTGTTCATTATGTAGCATTATTGCAGCAACAGCCGACTAGTATACAGTAATCCCCTGTTATCCTTGGTGGATATGTTTCTAGATTTCCCAGTGGATGCCAGAAACCAGCAGATAGTGTGAAACCAGATTGTCATCAATTAGAACATGTCTCTCTGTTCATGTCTTCCACCCACAAATATAATGCCTTTTCCATCTTAACTAAGCACTTAAACACTGTGGCCATAACGTTCGCAGTTTGAAATGTCACAGAAAACTAGCATGAATTTATTTTCCTTTCCTCACAATTTCACAGAGAGAAGATTCATTCTTATGATGGATCTTAATAACTTCAGCATGTGATTTATTTCCTTTCTTATTAAGTGAAGAACTTTTGCCTTTTCATTTAAAGAAAGCACTTTATGCACTCTCTTTGTCATATTTTAACTGCCAGCATCACTAATCCTGTACTTTGGGGGCATTCGTAAGTAAAACAGGGGTTAGTTGAACACAAACATTGCAATATCATGACAATCTAATCACTGAGACAGCTACTAAGTGACTAACAGGCAGGTAGCATCTACAGTGTTGGATATGCTACATAAAGGGATGGGTCACACCCCAGGCAGGAGGGAACTAGAGGGCACAAGGTTATATCATGCTACTCAGAACAATGTGCAATTTAAAACTTAGAATTATTTCTGGAATTTTCCGTTTTATAGTTTTGGACCAAGATTGACCATGAATAACTGAAATCGTAGAAAGTGAACTGTGGATCAGTGGGGACTATTATACTCAATCAAAGATTTGTAGGTAATACAGCCAAGAGTGAAATATTTTAAATCATTGAACAAAAACCCCTTTAGTCCAGAGTTAAAAAAAATAAACAACACAATTAATGAAGACATTTAAAAAGCAAATAAGTAAATAATTATATGAAATTTAAAATAAGGCAATTAAAAAAAGTTGCAAATATGAGTTTGATTTTTACATATTAAGTAAGTCAAACTTAACATTTAAAATGCTTAATAGTGATAAAGGTGGTACTTGCAACATTTTACTACTGAAGTTTACATTGGTTTAGAAATGTCATGAGTCTTTAATAAACTTATAAACTTTGATTAAATAATTTATTTTACAAGGATGTTTCCTAAAGAAATGACAGAAATAAGAGTCATGTTTAATAAGGCATATATAATATTATTTTACATGCTAGTGGGACAAAGCAGAGAATTTAATGCCTTACCATAAGGAAATGCTTCAATGAGTGTCATGACACATATATAAAGAAATATCATTTTTGAAACATAAATAGTATTTTCAAAGAATTTGTAATCACATATTTGTAATAAAAATTTAACAGTGAAATACAGATTTTTAAAATAGAAGTCTAGAAGAAATGGTCTACAATATTACCAGTGGCTATTTACTTTACTTTGATTCCTTTATAATTGTTTTCTTACCACAATTTGCTATATGGTGATTCTTTTTTATTATTTTAATTTTTATTTTAGATTCAGGAGGTATTTGTGCAGGTTTGTCACAAAGGTACATTGCATGGTGCTGGAGTTTGGGCTTCTAATAATCTCATCACTCAGATAGTTAATATAGTACCCAATAGAAGTGCTTACAAGTAAGAACATGCAATATTTAATTTTCTGTTGCTGCATTAATTTGCTTAGAATGATGACTCCAGCTGCATGCATATTGCAAAGGACATGATTTTGTTCTTTTTCATGGCTGTGTAGTATTCTACGGTATGTATGTACCACATTTTCTTTATCCAATCCACCATTGATGGGTACCTAGGTTGATTATATTTCTTTGCTGTTGTGAATAGTGCTGCAATGAACATGAGCACAGGTGTTTTTTGGAAGAATGATTTATTTTCCTTTGGGTATACATCCAGTAATGGAATTGTTAGGTTGAGTGATAGTTCTATTTTGAGTTCTTTGAGAAATTTCCAAACTGTTTTGCATAGGGGCTGAACTAATTTACATTCCCACCTACAGTGCGTAAGTGTTCCCTTTTCTCCACAGCCTCACCAATATCTGTTCTTTTAACTAATCCCGAAGGTAGCAGAATAAAAGAAAAAACTAAAATCAGAGCAGTACTAAAGGAGATTTTGACCCAAAAACCATACAAAAGATCAACAAGATGAAAATTTCTTTTTGAAAGGAGAAAAAAGAACAATAGATAACTAGCTAGATTAACTAAGATAAAAGGAGAAAAGATCCAAATAGGCACAATCAGAAATGACAAAGGAAACGTTACAATGGATCCTACAGAAATAAAAGATCCTCAGAGACTATTATAAACACTTCTATGAGAACAAACAGAGAAAATGGATAAATTCCTGGAAACACATAACCTCCCAAAATTGAATCAGGAAGAAACAGTAACCATGGACAGGCCAATAACAATTTCTGAAACTCAATCAAAAATATAAAACCTACCAACCAAAAAAGAAGAAGAAGAAAAAAGCCTGGGTCAATGGATTAACAGCCGAATTCTACAAAACATAGAGAAGAGCTGGTGCCAATTCTACTGAAACTATTCCAAATAATTGAGGAGGAGGGATTCCTCCCTAAACCATCCTTTGAAACCAGTATCATTCTGATACCAAATCCAGCAAAGACACAACAACAACAACAACGAAAACTACAGGTCAGTATCCCTGAAGAACACAGATGCAAAAATCCTCAACAAAATACTAGCAAACTGAATCTAGCCACACGTCAAAAAGTTAATTTACCACAATCAACTAGGCTTTATTCCTGAAACACAAGGCTGGCTTAACGTATAGAAATCAATAAATGTAATTCACTACATAAACCGAATTCAAAACAAAAATCATTCTATATTCTCTTGAAGTGCATTAATAACCTACTTTTCAGATACTAAGCATGTAGTGCACCATCATGCCCTGCTAATTTTTAACTATTTTGATTGGAGCCATGTAAACCATATGTTCACTTCTGGAGCCAAGATTAGAATCAACCACACTTGAAGTATATTAACTGGAAGTGTTGTTCCCTAAAGGGAAACTTAGAAATTGTTATCAAAAGAAAGGGTCATTAACGTTTGGTGTTGTGCTGATGGCAAACACAATGCATCTTCTCAATGGAGCATTCTTGTCTCCAGGTGTTCTCTACTTAAATTGTCCCCCTCACATACACTCTGTCTTGCCTGGTGGCACCACATTCCTGCACACAACTTGTATGAGTCACAGTTGTAAGCAGAATAGGGACCACAATCTAAAGACTGAAGTTGAAAGTACTCAGTGATTTGTTCCCTAATGACTTTTCCAGCCTTGTACCAGTCTCATCTCACATACAAACACACATACAAACCTTCACTTCAATGATGTCGGTAGCCCTTCAGTTCCCCTAACATACCCTGCAACCCCCCTGGCCCCATTATTGCATTTGACATGCCTTGGGTCTTTTAGGGCCCCAACCAAATTCTACCCTTAAATCATGCCCCTCCCATGTCTTGTATCACAGCCTCAGATTGTGTCAAATATATGTATTTACCAGATGGTGAACCTCTGGAGGATATAGGTAAAAATTTATCTCTGTATTCCCCAGAGTAACTTACACACCACCTTTCAAATAGTCAATAAATGTTTGTTGAAATTGTTGACTTGTGGAATTACCCAGCCTTAGGCTGAAGAGCAGAAGTTGGGATTGGCACGGAGCTCAGTATTTTCAGCATGTAATTTCTGCAGGCCCCTACAGGTGACTGAATCCTGACAAGCTGCTGGACAGGAAAGGTGATTCAAATTACATATTTAAGGGAAGGCGTAATTTAGCCCATGTGTTGGGATAAAATAAGAAAGCAGTCAGAAAGTTCACACAAATAAGAAAGGGACCCAGTGTCAGCTACAGGGACCCAAATGAAGTGTTTTTAAAACACATTGCTCACTATTTGGGGGAGTTTCTCTAGTAATAGGAAAGAAAGAGTTCCTAGGAAGATTGGAACTCAACTGATGAGTGGTTAGACTGACTAAGAGATGCAGAAATTTTCCTACCTTGCCAACATGGCTTTATTTACATGATGTCCTAATAGCTTGGATGATACCTGAGATACTTGTGACTTGTGAGGGAAGAATAAAAGTAATCAGAATTTTTTTTTTTTTTTTTGAGACAGTCTTGCTCTGTCACCCAGGCTGGACTGCAGTGGTGCAATCTCTGCTCATTACAACCTCCACCTCCCAGGTTCAAGTGATTCTCCTTCCTCAAGCTCCCAAGTAGCTGAGATTACAGGTGTGCACCACCATGCCCTGCTAAATTTTAATTTTTTAATTTTTAGTAGAGACAGAGTCTCAACATGTTGCCCAGGCTGGTCTTGAACTCCTGAGCTCAAGCAATCTACCCACCTTGGCCTTCCAAACTGTTAGAATTATAGGCATCAGCCAACCGTGCCTGGCCAAGAAACTTTTATATTAAGTGGTACTTAAGATGCTTTCATCTTATGACACTTTTACATACAAAGCATAACCAAATAGCCATAGCAATTAGCCTAGGGTGGTTAGAAAAGGAATACATTGTGATCATGAGGTCACATACACATATATATATGGGGCAGTATCACTTTTTGAAGTTAGTCCTACTGTTCAAGCTAGAGACCAAATATTAGCACCCTCTGTTTGATGCTCTTTCTACTAACTAGTTCTGTGGCTATAAAAGTATTTCCTAAATTCTCTGAGCCTCTCAACATAATCTGAGAATCTAGGCCATAGTTGCAATTGCCTTTAAAGTCATCCTAAACTTTTTGAGATCATGTGATTCTATATTTGAAGAGATACTATATTATACATAAGATATATAAAAATACCAAAAAGAGGTTAGGCAAATCTGATAATAGACAGTCAACAATGCTCTTCAAGTATCTTGGGGATCAAGAGCTCAGAACTATCTATTATCTTGGGGTAGAGGACTAAAAATAATTCATATTGTCCTGTCTTTTAGGTATAAAGCTCTTTTCTCGTTTTACTAGAGAAAGTAGACTTCAGTGCTCATGTGAAGAAGCTATTGCACTTGTCCTGGCAAGGGATGATATTTCATTAGACTAGAGAAGAAAGAAGTGAGGGACAATTAAATTTTGAATATGTTTTATATAGAGAGTAATATAATTCATAGAAATATAAGCTTTTACACTGTTGGTGGGAGTGTAAATTAACTCAACCATTGTGGAAGACAGGGTGGTGATTCCTCAAGAATCTAGAAATAGAAATACCATTTGACTCAGCAATCCCATTACTGGGTGTATATCCAAAAGATTATAAATAATTCTATTATAAAGACAAATGCACACATATGTTTATTGTGGCACTGTTCACAATAGCAAAGACTTGGAACCACTCAACTTCCCATCAGTGATAGACTGGATAAAGAAAATATGGCACGTATACACCATGGAATACTATGCAGCCACAAAAAAGGATGAGTTCATGTCCTTTGCAGGGACATGGATGAAATTGGAAACCATCATTCTCAGCAAACTGGCACAGGAACAGAAAACCAAACACCACATGTTCTCACTCATAAGTGGGTGTTGAACAATGAGAACATACAGATACAGGGAGAGAAACATCACACATTGGGGTCTGTAGGGTGGGAGACTAGGGGAGCAATAGCAGGGGATGGGGGTATTGAGGACGGGTAGCATTAGGAGAAATACCTAATGTAAATGATGGGGCGATGGATGCAGCAAACCACCACCATGGCATGTATATACCTATGTAACAAACCCGAACAATCTGTACATGTATCCCAGAATTCAAAGTATAATAAATACATTTTTTAAAAAAAGAAAGAAAAGAGAAAACAAACGAAGAAACAAAAAGAAATATAAATTGTGAGATGTTTCAAAAAGAGAAGAACTAATGGTGGTTCCTAGATGTAGCCCTATAATAACTGGGTTGATGGTGGTGCTATTTATTAATATGGGCAAAGATTAGGACTCAGGAAAATCTGAGTGTGAGTGGAGATAACGGCTTTTCTGACACATTAAGTTTGAGATATCTTTTAAATATCCAAGTGGAAATACTGAGTAAACAATTGAATATACAAAGTATAAAGATATGCTTAGGGAAGAATGTGCTTCGGAACAGGAGTCAACAGTGTCTAATGTTGCTGAGAGTCAAGTATGATGAGTGTACAGAATTCAACACAATTTCCATTTGAGAATGGTGGATATAAATTCAAACTACAATAAATTTGACTTGTCATATTTTTCATTAATATTTACCTATTCAGAAGCAGGTACCATATAAGAAGATAGGAGGTTTAAACAGGTGTGGGTTCCACCACATGACTGTATTAAAGGGAGAGTGGGAGAAAGAAGATTTTGCAAGAGTGTGGTTTCACTTGACGTAGCCAGCAATACACTTATACTGAACAAGCTACAACTACATCAACTCTTCTGTCCTATGTTATGCCCTAGCCCACAGAAAGTGTAATTACCTTCTATTCTGTGAGCCTTCACCATGACCTATTGCATGGATGATATACTGACTGGACCTTGAGAGCAGGAAATAAAAATCACTCGTCCTAAGACACATGATTGCCAGAGGGAAGGAAAAAAAAGTTTCGTAAAAGTTCAAGCGCCTGTCCTTTTCAGCAAGAGTTCTAGGAATCTAGCATTCTGTGGAGTATCAAGACAATTCTTTCAAAGTTAATGACAGGTAATTGCATCTGACCTTTCTGATACTAAGAAGGAAGCATAGGGTATAGGGAACCAGTCCCACACTACACCCGTGGGTACCCCAAATTCGGTGGCTACAAAGGAATCAGAAAAAGACAGATTAAGAGAGAAAGTGGGACCAGGGGGGCATCACTTTTTACTGGAGGAGAGAGTGAAGGCCCCGAGCTCTGGTGTCTCACACTATTTATTGGTTACAATCACTTTGATCTATAGGGTAGGGGTGGAGTGATGGTGGGGAGAAGGTGACATGATGGTGGAGTGAATCAGTGAGCCAGAACTGAATCAGTGAGCTGAAACTGGTGTGTCATTCTAAATAGGTATTGGACTCACTTTAGGCATGTAACTCACTTGGGCATTCTGCTTTCTCATTTATATGAGCTACCCATAAATTAGCATGCTTTGAGTGGGAGCCAAACCAACCAATTGTAGAGAAAGTTATCCAGCAAGCTGTGGCATGCTCTTTTTACCTTTGGGATCCCATAACCTCAATGACCCCTTTGAACTGTAAGTCTGTGTGACTGATGATTTTAACATCTGGGAAAGGGAAACAGCTTCCCCACAGGCACCTCTTGAAATTATGGACTCATTGCCTACCTGACACAGCTACCATACAGCTCTCTAAGAGTACTTATTAGCTAACTATGGATGTCTTGTCAAAACCAAACTTCTGACCCCTGGAAACCTTATGATCCTCAAGCCTGATACTCCCATTTGAGGATGGTTAACTTGGATTTTATGACTAGCAAGGTGAGAAGGGTCCAACAAATGTCACTTGTCAAGTGGAAATGGAATGTTCAAGAATATAGTTGGCCAGCCCCAGAGGCATCTGACTTCACACAAAACTGGAGCAGGTGAATTTGTAAGTAGGGCAGAATCTCAAAACTTTCACAGTTATTGATAGACAATAAATTAATGTTCCATCTACTCTCAATGGAGACACTATCTTCATCTTGCAAAGCTGTTTATATGTAGACATCATTGAAAAATAGTCAAAAACAAAAGCCATCAGTGACTATGCTCACAAGATACCTAGAAACGCAAGCAACCCATACATAATTGCCTTCCAACAATATACTGGCACTGGATAAACTTGGATGGCTACATTTCACTTGAAGAACAGTGAAAGAAAGTCCTCCTGGTGAGCAGAACTTTGAGCAGTATACATCATGGTTTATCTTCCTTAGAAGGACAGGACAGAGTTCAGATACATATTGATTTGTGAGTATTGGCTAACAGTTTGGCTGATGGTTAGAGACTTGGAAGGAAGATGATTAGGAAAATGGCCTTGGGAGGACCTATTTGGATAAACTTTTCTGAATGGACATATAATGAAGATATTTGTGTTCCATGTGTGTGCCCAACAAGCAGCAGAGTAAGATCTGAGCAATCAGATAGATAAGATGACTTGTTCTGTAGACATCAAGCAGCGTCTTTCCCTGGTGTCTCATTCCATTTTGTGCTGCTGTGACAGAATACCAGAGAAACAGAATTCCAGAGACTGGGTAATTTACAAAGAACAAATAAATATTTATTTGGCTCATGGTTCTGGAGGCTGGGAAGTCCAAGATCAAAGCACTGGCTTCTGGTGAAGAATTGTGTGCTGCATTACAACATGGTGGAAGATGCCACATGGGGAGAGAGAGAGAGGAAAGGGGACCAAACTCGTCCATTTATAAGGAACCTATCCTGTGATAATAAGCCCATTCCTGAGATAACAACAATAATCCATTCACAAAGGCAGAACACCATGACCTTATCACTTCTTGACGGGCCCACCTCTCAACACTGTTGCATTGGAGATTAAGTTTCCAACACATAAACTTTTGGGGGCACATACAATCCTTAGCACCTGGGCTTCTCTGTTTTGGCCCAGTGGGTGCATAGACAATGTGTCTATGATAGTAGGGATAAAAGTTATGCATGGGAACAAACAGATATCCTTTTAGGGCTGATGTCACTCTGGCAATTACTGAGTGCCCCATTTTCCAACCACAGATATGACGCTAAGCTATTGGTGGCATCGTTCTCCCAGGGACGTCAGTTAGACATCCTAATGGCAGGTTGATTCTACTGGATTGCTTCCATCAGGAAAAGGACAGCACTTAGGTCTCACTAGAATAGAGATTTTTATATCTTCTCTGCCTGCAAAGCTTTTTTGTCCAAACCATTATCCATTGGCTCATAAGCCTTATTCATCATAAACCTTATTCATTATAATATTCTACAACACTGAATATAATCAAGAAACTCATTTCACAACAAAGGAAAGGTGGCAATAAGCTCATGCACATGAAATTTCTCCCATGGTGCACACATTTTCAGTCACTGGCTCTTCATATATATTCTCTTGTTAAGTGTTTTTTGAAATCTTTTGCTCACTCTTTAATAGTGTTGATCCTTTTTTATTCTTGATTTGTAGAAATTTCTATATAGTATGAATGCATTTTAAAATAATTACTATAATAACATATGCAATGATAATTGGTACTACTCCCAAAAGAGACAAAATTAGAAATTTACTTATTTGAATCTGAAACTGAAACTATATGTATATTTTATTTGAGTTGGTGTATTAGGCCATTCTCACATTTCTATAAAAAAGACCAGAGACAAGATAATTTATAAAGAAAAGTGATTTGATTGGCTCAGGGGTCTGCAAGCTGTACAGGAAGCATGGCAGCATCCGCTTCCAGGGAGGTCTCAGGGAGCTTTTCCTCATGATGGAGGGCAAAGCAGGAGCTGGCACTCACATGACCGGAGCAGGAGGAAGACAGAGAGGGAGGAGAGATGCTACACACCTGTATGTATGTATTTACTTATTTTTGAACCTTTATTTTAGGTTAGGGGATACATCTGAAAGTTTGCTTAACAACTAGATCTCACTAGAACTCATTCGCTATCTCCACAGTACCAGGAGGAAATCTATCCTCATAATCCAATCACGTCCCAGCAGGCCCCATCTCCAACATTGGGGACTACAATTCAGCGTTACATTTGGGTGGGGACACAGCGCCAAACCATATCAATTGGTTATATCAGTAAGGTCCAAAAGAGTTTTCTTCAGGTGAAATGTGCAGTGGGGAGGCTAGAGGAGGTGATTTGCTTGGTGAGGATGGAAAATATGTCCCAGAAGGTATGTCTCAACCCTGCACTCTTACAGAGAAGAGAAGGAACAGATTAACTTCCTGGCTTTCATCTCAGCTTTCCCAAACTCCAAAATGCTAAAGCATCTTACTGCATGTCAGAAGGCACTGAACTGGAACTTAGTCACCAATCATTTGGGATTTTAAAAGAAGACAGATTCAAATGCTTGTTTTCTTACTTGTCTTTAAAAACCTGAACTGGCAACTCAGAATTCAATGGCAGAATCGTGCATAAGATTTTTCTTTCTTTAGTTGTGTAGAAGACAAAATAACAAAGGTAGTTTAGAGCGAATGTCTGTCTCCATTGTTCTTTTACTTGTCCACAGTTTTTGTAAGCTTTGGAGACTCGTAATAGAATTGAGAAAAGGATGAGAAAACTTGGGATAGATGGTAAAAATGGCCACTTATTTTACAGCTTCTCTCAATAAGAGGTGGAGTGTATCTCCCTTACCTTTTAATCTGGGCCAAAATGATGACTTCTTTGACCAATTAAACATAGCAGAAGTGAGATCATTCAAGTCCCAATCCAAGGCCTCATGAGGCCTTGAACTTCCTATTTTGGAAATCTGAGGCCACCATGGGAAGAAGCTTGGGCTAGTTCACCAGATGAAGGAAGGCATACTGCCCAGTGATGCCTTTCGCTCTGAACCACCAATGCCAGCAGCCAGACATCCAGCAAAGCCAGCCTAGATCATCCTGCAGTGATCAGCGACGTCAGCCCAGATCAGAAGGATCACACGGCTGATTCATGGAGTCACGGCCAAATCAGTGTTGTTTTAAGCTGTTATATGATGAGGTGGCTTATGGTGCTAGAAAAGCTATTTGACACAGGGCTCTTTTTAACAAACTTGGTGAATTGTAGAAGCCCAGAACACGTGTAAACTGCAGACACACAAACATTGCAGTCATTATGCAAATACAGAAGGTCAATAACTAGGCTTTTATACAATAAGATTTTATTAAAAATATACCCTGAAGTGGTCCATCTCCTATAGAAAAGGTTATGGCAGAATTTTTGGTGTGAATTTCAGAAACTATCAAACAGTAAAATAGCATATTTTAAAATTGAAGAAGACAAAATAGCCTATGTGTGCTCAGGAAAATAATCCCAACATTATAGAAGCATTACAAAATTTTTTTGTTGTTGATTGTATCATAGTAATGTTTAACTGAATCCTTAAATGTTTAACTTAATACTTAAAGATACATTGTAAATAGTCACTGGCCCAAGGCAAGAAAAGGTTGAGTCAGGAAAGCATTAAAAATGATAGTTTTATTTATTTATTTTTTCTTTGGAATCGGAGTCTTGCTTTGTCACCCAGGCTGGAGTGCAGTGGTGCGATCTCAGCTCACTGCAACCTTCGCTTCCCAGTTCAAGCGTTCTGTGTCAGCCTCTTGAGTAGCTGGGATTACAGGCACCTGCCACCATGCCTGGCTAATTTTTGTATTTTTAGTAGAGACCGGGTTTCACCATGTTGGCCAGGCTGGTCTCAAACTCCTGACCTCAGGTGATCTGCCCACCTCGGCCTCTCGAAATGCTGGGATTACAGACATGAGCCGCTGCACCAACTGGTAGTTTTATTTCTATTACCTTTGTATTTCCAGGAAGAAGACTAATATTTTTAAAGTGGAATTTTTTCTTTGCATTTTGAGACATTGGAAACAGCTTCATTAAAAGAAATCAAAATATCTAGAGTCCAAAGACAACATTTGCTTGAGTGTTGGTTTGCCCACTTATTATGTGAGCTTTTAACTAGTTCCTTTTGATTTCCTCAGCTGTATATTGAGGATTATGTTATCTATTTAACAGGATTAAGTGAGGATTCCACAAGATAATGTGCATTAAAGGAGGTGACATATTGTAAATACTTAACCATATTTACCATTACCCTGCAATTTTATAATTCTTAAATCTTGTTCTTGAGTATGTCTGGACCAAGAAAAAATTGATGGATGAATAAATATCAGAGCATCGTTAAACTGATCATAAGTTAAAGAAGCAAAGCACCTAAATTCACGTTTCTTTGTCTTATTTTTGTCACTAATAGTATTCCATTATAATTACCAAAACTTGACATTTTTGCAAAATTCTTTGTTCCACATTTATAATTATGTGTTTTTATTACTGTTATTTAGATATAGTGCAATTCCATGGCACTCTATATTTTTGAAGAGGCTGTAATATCTTGTATGTTCCTTGACTGTATCTTCAGCACTTAGATATATGTAGGCCAGATCTTATTACTCCATATTTTAAGCAGGAAAGTGAGAAGCTATTAAATTACATGACCTACCGAAGGTTACTCAACGATAGAAGAGCCTAAGTGTTCTGCTTGATCCCTTGCTATTGGTTCAATATCTATTTACACATCAGCTGACATACGTTCACAATGGTGAGTATAAGAGCCGTGTTTTGTTAGCTATTTTAATTTGCTTTTAACTAGCACTTTTCTGCTTATTTTGGAACTCGTTTTGTTAAGGCTTCTTTAGACACAACCCAGAGATGACAGGTTTGGAGTTTGAACTCAAAATGGAAACATTGGGTGTATAAAATTTATTTACTTTTAGCAAACCACAGCTTCCTGTTATTTGGCCTTCTTTAAAATGGCTTTTGTTTTTCAATGTAAGGAAAGTAATTTTAAACACTCTTGGACAATTGATAGTGCATTGTATATTAGATAACTATAAAAGAAACCAATTTTTAATGATCGAAGTGTAAATGAATCAAATACATATGGATATGATTTTCTTTAAAACACACATGGGTTTAAAAACAAAATAAAATTGTTCAGGGCCAAATACATCTGGAATTTTATTGAACCCAAAACATATGAAAAGTAGATTGTGACCTTCAACAGACTGTTATCGTGGCTCAATCCTAAACTTTTTTTAAAAATGTATCGAGTGGAACCTAGATCAAGAGTAAGTTGCTCTCAAGGTGAGGTTAAGTGTACTGAAATGATGGCTTCTTACCCAAAATGTCATTTGGGCTGAGTCACTCCAGCACCTGAAATTTCACCATCATAAGCACTTTTTTTTTTTTGGCTGAAGAGATTTATCACTTAAAAAAAAAAAAAAAAAAAACCAGATCCCTGCTAAGAAAGTGAATAATATTGGGAAAAAATAATAAAATAGTTAATATTTAAATAACCCCTTGTAATTAACAAACCCTTCACTACATAAGTGCTTAATAATGCTATTTTTGTAGATAGCTTTTAAAATATATTCAAGGATTGCATGTAAGGCTCTGCAAGGAAAGTGATTTGCCCAAAATGTTAGGGCTCAAGCCAGGACAAGAACCAAAAACGTCTATGACTGGGATTTCACTACGCCACACTCTCTCTTAGATAGTATGCATTTCTTTGCCCTTGCCAATCCATTGGTTGGTTTGACTTCTCAGCTTATTAGCTGCCACCTGGAATCACTAAGAATAAAGACCTTTAAAAATGGGACATGCTAAAAGTAACAGACGCTGATGTGACCAGGTTGTGGGATGTGGGGGAGGCTCAGCTCCCCAATAGGATGTGTTCTTCCAGGCCCTTGGTCCCTCACTCACCCACGAATGGGGGAACCTGGTGGGTGCAGAGAGCTCATTTAAGTAAATATCGGACCCAAAGAGTTTTGCAGAAAGTGATATATTTAGGCAGTGAGAGAGAAAAAGGAGAAAGAAATAGATAAAGAGAGTGAGAGAGCGAGCTCTCATGCTGTTGTAAGAGGGGATCCAGAACTGGAGACCTCACGGATGTGAGAGAAGGGAACTTTTAACCTGGGAATTATTCCCGCCCTTTTCAGGTTTTCTGTCCTGTGAAAGAATTTCCTTTAAACTTCCGCTGGAGTGATTGACCTTTGCTTTCTGATATCTGATTTGTTGTTTGGCCCACAGTCCTCTCTTAGCTTCTCGTGGGCTTTTCTAAACAAAAGAAGCTCACCTGGGCAGTCTATCTTCCTGCAAGTGTGAAAGTAAAACAAAGACCTCTGGTCTCCTGGATGGAGAGGTGGGTGGAGGGATGGCCCTGGGAAGTTCTTGCCTTTGAAACCACGCACGCTTGTGGACCCAAGGACAGAATACAATCCCTCAGTCCCCCCTCAGAACAGGGAAGTCCAACTGCTGTTGGGACAGGGGCTTTGATCGCTCTTTAGCTACTTCCTGCTAAAACAGGGCATAGAACGGGCCCTGCAGTTGAGGTTTCCTCCAGAGGGGAGTCTTTCAGGGCTGCAGGTTGATCCTGAGGTCCACGATAGAGCTCATGAACCAAGGACATCAGGGGTTCCAGTTGCAGGATTATTTTTGGCCTTATGGTTCTAGAAGAAATGAATGCGACAGGAAAGTTAAAGATGAAAAGCCCAAAGGCCAATAAATATAGAATGGTTATAAACAGGCCTAGGAGAGGAGAGAGCCAGGATAGCCAGTGGTTAAACAAGCTCCCCAATACTATTTCTACGTTTTTAGCCCTGTGTTCCATTGATTCCTGAGTTCTTTAACTTTGTTTAAAAGAAAACTTAATTGGTTTACAAAGTAGCAGCATTCTTTTCCTGGAAAGAGACAGGTTCCCTCTTTCTTAGCTGTTAGCAGATTTAGGGCCCTTCTACTTTGAAAAGCTATGGCAGCTAAAGAGTTAAGCTGTTTCTGCAAAGTGAGTCAGCAACCTTTCTATGTTATTATTTAACTTCTCAGATAGCTTATAGTAACTGAGTAGAGGTAGTAACTTTTCTAATGCCAGCACCAAATTTTCCTATTATTTTCAACCTCCCACCCATGAAAGGAATAATTGGAGTTTGAGAGATAGCGAAGTTAAGAGTGATAGTCCTGTTAATGCTAGGATGTAAGTTAGACTCATGAGTAGTTACTTTCCTGGGGATCTTGTCAGAAGAGCAAATGTAGATCCTCTAATGGCTCACCGGTGTACAAACGATGATCTCCTGGAACTTCAGGCTGCAGAGTGGAGGGTTTATGTCTCTCTTCAGGAGGTGTCCAAGGCTTCAGCCAAGTGTGATGAATCCATGAGTCAATTCCCACCACCTTAACTGCCATTGGGGTAGACAGAATAACTGAAAATGGTCCTTCCCAAGATGGGCCTGGAGAGGGAGAGTCTGAGGGGAGAGACTTAATAAGCACCAAATCTCCAGGGCAGAACAACTGTTTCCCTTTTTCCCTAGGGTATCCTTCAGGTAAAGTTTTAAGAGCCTGTTGGTACTTGTCCAAGGAGGTTATACCTTTTATTAGATCTGCTGTTTCCTTGTTTAATACGAGATCATTAGTAAGAAAGGGCTGTCCATAAAGCATCTCATAGGGGCTGAGAGACATATTGGGAGACTGCTTGTCCTAAGACTCCTCAGATAGTTACAGACGTGGAGGACAGCTGTCCAGGGCAGGAGAGTAAATCGGAGAAGGCCACGCCAGTGTCCAGGAGGAGATGGACTTCCTGGCCCTTTACGGTCAGCTTTACCCAGGGCTCCGTGTGGGTGATGATTTGTGTAGGTGCTTGCCCCAGGCACTCTCAGTCCTGTTGTTGGGTCATCTGGTTAGACACCTCAGGCCCTGGGAACCTTTGTCCCCTGGGACAGTGTGCTTTCCAGTGATCCCCTTGGCACAACAGGCAAGGACGAGGTGGTGGTCCATTTCTCTGGGGACAGTTTCTTATAAAATGTCCCTTCAGACCACACTGGCAACAAGCTCTGCCAGACTGGTGGCTAACCTGAGTCTTTCCCTCATTTGAGCCTCCTGGGTCTGCTTGCCTGAGGGCCATGACTAGGGATGCAGCTTTTCTCTGGTCCTCCTCTTCCTTTCAGCCTGTTCCTCCTGGTCTCTATTATAAAACACTAAGGTTGCCAGGTTCAGTAATGATTCTAGACTCTCTTCTGGCCCCAAGGCTATCTTCTGGAGCTTCCTTCTAGTGTCCGCTGCTGACTGTATAATAAGCTTGTCCTTTAGTATTAACTGACCCTTGATGGAGTCTGGTGACAGGGGCATGTACTTTCTTAAGGTCTCCCACAATTGCTCAAGGAAGGCTGTTGGGTTTTCTTCGTTTTCCTGAGTTATGGTGGAAAACACTGCATCGTTCATGGACTTCTTCCTAATTTGCCTTAATCCCTCAAGTATGCAGGTCAGGAAGTGCCAACAATTCCAGTCCTTGTGCTCTGAGTCAGGATCCCAGTGAGGGTCCATGCTAGGGACTGCTTATCTACCTGTAGGAAATCTATCCTTTTCTTCTGGCATCATTAGGTCATGTACTTGACTAAGGTACTGGATGTCCCCAAACTCCTGAGCCTCTGCTACAGCAGCCTCTCTCTCACTGCTAGTTAGGGTTTAGTTAAGCAATCGCATGGTATCTTTCCAGTCTAATTTGAAGGACTGATCCAGGCCCTGCAGAACATCTATGTAGTTGTCTGGGTCATATGAAAACTTTCCTAAGTCCACCTTGATTTTCCTTAAGTCAGAAAGTGAGAAGAGGGTGTGCACCTTGGTTGGACCAAATTCTCCTCCTACTGCCTGTAGGAGGCAGAGTCTGGGCATCCTAGCAGCCTGAGGTGCCTTGGCTGTCTCAGCCCTCCCTGGCTCCTGTTGGGGTATTATAGGAGCTGAGGAGCCCTGGTTGGCACTGGTGGAGGTAGAAGCCACAAGGAGTCCCAAATGTGGAGGCAGTTCTGAGGAGGACTGATTAGGATATGGGGAACAGAGAAAAGAAAAGTTGCACATAGAGGACCTCAAACAATTTACCCTCTCTTTTACAAAACAGGTCTAATTGTAGAATAGTGTCATAATCTATACTTCCCTTAGGAGGCCAGGTTTTTCCACTTGGCAGGGGGTATTTCAGTCATGCTGTTTGGCAGAGAAAAGCCACTTCTTCTTCAAAGATCATGTGTCAAATTGGTCCCAGTTCTCAGAGATACATGTTAACGGTGACTTTATTTTGGGAAGAGCAGTACCCATCTGAAATCGAACATGAGGGATGCTAGCATCCCTGGTTATTAATTGCAATCATTCCATCTGAGGCATCCCTCAGATAGGGCACAGGATCTGGGGCGTCCCCTAGTCAGCGCCTCATAATTTCCTTATTTCCAAGATGCATGATCATCTTTTGGGCCTCCCTTGTGCTGAGTTTAATCATGCTACCAGTGCCGTCAGTACTCAAGCTCACTGTCTGCATGTCTTTGGTGACCACTATAAAGATATGTGGACTATTGGGATGGGTAGTTCATACAAGCATGTCCCTGAACCAAGCCAGTGAGGCTTGGGAGATGGGTACTAGTATTCCCTAGCAACAGTCCAATTTACATAGGCCTGATTATAAAACTGCCCTAGGAGTACAAACTTCTAGGGAGGAACCTCAGAGCACATGATTCAAAGAAAGTGAGGCCAGAGCAATGCCCTCAGGACCTGGGCCTCTTCCCCCACCCCATTTTCCATTATAGGAAAATACCCTAGGGTTGTGGGACTTGCAGTTAACTATTTGAGCTTAGGACCTGGTTTGACTGTGGTCTTCTAGATGGAGAAGTTCTGCCCTAGGGAGAGCCAATCCACTCTGAGGTTTGCACCTCCTGGCTGGCTCGCCAACAGAAGTGACCAGGTTGTGGGACATGCAGGAGGCTCAGCTCCCCATTAGGATGTTTTCTTCCAGGCCCTTAGTCCCTCACTCACCCAGGAATGGGGGAGAGGAACCTGCTGGGCGCAGTGAGCTCATTTAAGTAAATATCGGATCCCAAAGAGTTTTGCAGAAAGTGATTTATTTAGGAAGAGAGAGAAAAAAAGGAGAAAGAAACAGAGAGAGAGAGAGAGAGAGCTCTCACACTGTCATCAGAGGGGATCCAGAAATGGAGTCTGCATGGATGTAGCAGAAGGGGACTTTTAACCTGGGAGTTACTCCCATCCTATTCAGGTTTTCTGTCCTATGAAAGGATTTCCTTTAAACTTCTGCTGTAGTGATTAACCTTTGATTTCTGATATCTAATTTGTTGTTTGGTAGTTTCTCGAGGGCTTTTCTAAACAAAGGAAGCTCACCTGGGCACTCTATCTTCCTGCACGCCTGCAAGTTAAACAAAGACCACTAGTCTCCCGGATGGAGAGGTGGGTGGAGGGATGGCTGGGAAGTTCTTGGCTTTGAAACCATGCCCCATTTTGAACCCGAGGAGAGAACACATTCCCTCACTGGTAAGGCTGTGGAGAAAAGGGAATGCTTATACATTATTGGTGGGAGTGTAAATTATCCCAGCCACTGTGGAAAGCAGTCTGTAGATTTCTCAAAGAACTTAAAACAGAGCTACTATTTTACCCAGTAATCCCACTACTGGGTATATAGCCAAAGACAATAAATCATTCTACCAAAAAGACACATGCACTCACGTGTTCATTGCAACAAAGACATGAAATCAACCTAGTTGCCCATCAACAGTGAATAGAATAAAGAAGATGTGGTACATGGACACCATGGAATACTACACAGACACAAAAAGAATAAAATCATGTCCTTTGCAGCAGGATGGATGGAGTTGGAGACCAGAATCCTAAGTAAATTAATGCAGAAATGGAAAACCAAACATTGGATGTTCTCACTTATAAGTGGAAGCTAAGCATCGAGCACACATGGAAATAAATATGGGAATGATAGACACTGTGGACTACTAGAGGGTGAGGAGAGAGGGTGGCTTTAAAAACTACCTATCGGATATTATGCTCCTACTAGGGTGGTAAGATCTACACTCCAAATGCCAGCACCACACATTATTCCCATGCAACAAATCTGCACATGTATTCCATGCATCTAAAATACAAGTTGGATTTTTTTAAAGGGGATTATGTGGAAAGAAAAGGATTCAAATACAATATCAATTTTTAAATGAGTGACAGAAAAAAATGTTCAAATCAAAAAGTGGGCAGTCAGTGCAAGATTGAGACAGGGTGGAAGAATGGTTTTGTTTTGTCTTTTAGGATGTCCAAGAATATCCCTTAGGTAGTTGGAAATAGACAGTTGGGAGCATGGGCCAATGGCACAATGGATAACGTGTCTGACTACGGATCAGAGGATTCCAGGAAATAGAAGGTTGGCTTTGGGATGAGAGGATAATATGATCACACATCTGTCTGAAACACAAGACAAGAGGTGAATTAGTGCCTCAAGACAACACTCTGAGACAAAGGCAAAGAAAATGAACCTTTTTTTTTTTTAGACAGAGTCTCACTCTGTCACCAGGTGCCAGGCTGGAGTGCAGTGGCATGATCTCGGCTCACTGCAACCTCCACCTCCTGGGTTCAAGCAATTCTCCTGCCTCAACCTCATGAGTAGCTGAAACTACAGGCACATGCCACCACGCCCAGCTAATTTTTTGTACTTTTTAGTAGAGACGGAATTTCACCATGTTGGCCTGGATGGTCTTGATCTCTTGACGTCGTGATCCGCCCACCTCGGCTTCCCAAAGTGCTGGGATTACAGGCGTGAGCCGCCAGGCCTGGCCCAAAACGAACTTTATATGTATAGTTCCTTCCTGCATCTCCTCTATCCTCTTCAGGTCTTGCTTTACTGCTCTCGCAAGCTTGAAACTCACTGAGAAATTGTTTTGCAAGAGTTGCCCTCCCCTTGGCAGAAATAACTACACTTAAAGCAAAAAGTTACCATAATTTGAGTGTACCGTCTACTTTCTTATAGCCCTGACTGGTATATATTTATATTGCTAAGGAAATACCTTCATATTTATTGTAGATAGCTGCCCGTCTGTTTCTTTGGCCATGAAGGACGCTTCAGTCCGTAGACAGTATAACCACTGTGCTACCTCCGACCTTACGCACAGGATAAAATACTTAAGGTCAAAAATAAGAAGAGTTACTGTTTTCCCATCATTAAGCAAGTTGATTCACAGCAACGTATAAACATATAGGTATGCTGGCTGGAGTCAGATCTTAAAATAAAATTATTTAATAAAACCACATTTTTAGTGTTGTGAGTTTAGATTCACAGGACACAGACATCCTCAAACATCATAGATGGGATTGGGGTAATGGAAGAATTATTCTAAGGATACACAGATTAGTTAATTCAAACTTATTTATTAGAGGGTGTTTTAGATTTAACCATGCCATGTCCCCCTCCCCCGCAAAAATAAAGGTATGTTGAAGTATCCATCCCCCAGTGCATCAGAATGGGACCTTCTTTGGAAATAGTCTTTCAGAGATAAGCAAATTAAAATGAGATCATTAGGGTGAGCTCTGATTTAATATGGATTAAATATTGATACTGTATAAGAATCCAAGGTCCTTGTAAAAAGGGTATGCACAGAAGAAGATGGTGTGAAGATGCGTAGGGAGAATATGACCTAGTGACTGGAGCAAGGCAGCTACAGGCTTGGGAACACCAGGGCTGCCGGCAAATACCAGAAGCTGGAAGAGGTAAAGACGGTTGCTCCCCTAGAGCTGTTAGAGAGAGCATGGCCCTGCTGAAACCTCGGTTTTGAGCGTCAAGCCTCCAGAACCACAGGTCAGTACATTTCTGCTGTTTTCCAGGCCACCCTGCATTCCTAATGAACGAATGCAGAGAGACACTGTTTCTGCGGCAAGGTGAGATGAAAGGAAGAGGTGATGAATCTGAAGAAATGGGCATTGTAAACCAGAAAGGCAATCATGGAGACAGAAATTGAAGGTCTAGTCCTGCCTGCCAGAAACAAGTGGGGCCCACGGGCTCTTGAGGGGCCTCAGAAGCAAGAGTTCACAGGTCTTCAGTGAGTTCTCAGCATTTGTGTGAGCATTAGTTCTACTTCCCACCTCTGCCCACCTTCAGCGGCCCACGGGCTCCCCTGCCTTCTGGTCTACATCTTTCTCTTTTTTCTGTCTCTAACTTCCACTTCCTCTTAGATTTGTCTTCTTTCTCGCTGAAGACTGTACCTCGTCCTTACTGATCACCATGTTAACTCATTGCTTCTCTGTGTATCTTTTAAGTTTCCGCTTATATTCATAATTTCCTGTTTTTCTCTTTATTTCACAACAATTTGCAAGAGTGATAATATCATTGGACTAGCATCCCTCTTTAGGTAGAATTTTTTTCTGTAGTCCTTGGAAAATGGATACCATCAATATATAGTATTGGTCCTAAACACCTGTGAGGCTTCTTATCAAACTGGGCTGGGCCACGTATTAAGCACAATGACCTCCTTCCTCTAATTGAAAGGCAGGCCGATAGGCCTAAGCAATACGTACCATGACTCATATCTCTTGATTTGAGTGTTTGCCCAGAGAAGTCAAAGGGATGCCTTTTCCAATATGTGCATCCTCTTATATACATCTGAAGAATGAGACAAATGAGAGAAGCAAGGGAAAAACAAGATTCATTTAAAAATCCTGTTTAATAGGACACTCATGTGGATAAAAGAACTTTTAGCCTTTCTTAAGTACAACAGACACAAACAAGAGCTTGTCTTTGTGGCAGAGTGAGCTGAAAGAAGGAGCTCTGGGGCTAATGTGTGTTATTAATATAGCTTCCATTTCATTCTCTGTAGGATGGCTTCTCTGTCTCTTATCTTTTTTATTCTAGTGCATGCTCCATAAATACTATGTATTATTATAGGAGGATAATGAAACATTGATCCACATGCATTTCACATTCTATTTTCACAGAATTAATCCTTGCTTATACAAGGGCATTTATTACCTTAGAGAGGATGAGATTTATTTAAACAGAAATTTAAATTAAAATAAAAAATAATTGTTAAGCTTTGATTTTCAAAGGAGGCGTTTAGAGACATTTCTGGGGCATCAGCCATGAAAGACAAAATGTTTTAGATAAAATAACAAATTTTTAAAAATATAAAAAGCCCTAGAAGTAGCAAAGCAAAGAAGCAGAGATAATCAGCTTCACCAGTGCATTATAGGTTACATGAAGAGCTGGACCATCCTGCCTGGAAAAGGAGGCTGAATTTGCCTATGATGGCCAGAGTAGGGAGCAGAAGGAGCAGGAAAAGGGAAGCCAGTGGAGTCTTCTTGATGTGGAAAAACCATCAAGGTCATACTCAGCCTCTGAATAAGTGAAAAGGGTCCTTTAACAACACCCAGCACTCTTACTCTCTTTCTTTGCCACTTACTGATGGCATTCTATGGACAGCTGCCAGTACATTCCCTACAGACTATCAAGCAGAAATTATGTGCGTCTGTTTTATATGACTCTCGAGTCCCTCCTAAATACCCCTCCTCACTGGCCCAGTTGACTTGTAAGCTCCTTGAAACAGAAAGGGGATGGGGTGAAAAAGAAAGCCCGCTAACCTTGGAGGTGGAGAGTCCAAGCTCTCTGTATGAGCCAGCATGAGGTATTGCTGTAGGATATTAGCTTAACTAGTCTCCTATATTTTCATTGTTATCACAAATTGCATTACGCTATGCCGTCCCAACACACTTATCAGACTTTCATTTAATATGTACCAATATGAGAAAAATCACTCGACACCATTAAATATACTGTCAAGATTTAAAATTAGACACTATATATTCTCTTCTCTGGTCAACTCGATCTTTAGTTCCAGAGATAAACTTTTGAGTATGTGCAAGACTAACTTTTGTCTCCCATAGTTTTCACTCAGGTTTCTCAGTCCCAGCTGAGGTCTCACAGGGTCACAGGTAAGTGAGGGCTGATTGGATAAACATGGCCTCAAAATTGCCACTCGAGCCACGGTACTCCCGTAGCACCTGTGGTTTCAGGTTACTTCAAATCCAGGCCCATCACATATCCCATCTTTCCAAACTCCTGACAAGTTTTGATACAGAATAACACTCTAGCATTTGTAAGGATTATTTTTTTCAAGTACAGAAGCCACAACAAATCCTAGAAACAAATATGACTGGTGTATAATGTGCAGTATAAACACCAATTATTTTGGCAGCAGCTTCCCCAAAACCTGGTATTCCCCCAAACCCAATACCTGACTTGCAATTTTCGTATTTGCTGTTCTGAACGATGAGCTCAAGAAAATATGCTGAACCCTTGGCATAAGCAAATGTTGACTGTATCAGGCAGAACTGGCAGACAGTGGAAACGTTCACCTTGTAGGGGAAAGTTTGTGCTTGAATGTAAACTCATGCATTGTCTAGTCCCACAATGTCTTCCTACAGACGAGCTGACTCTGTCTATGGAAGTGATTTTATAACAATGTAAATTATAACTGGTAGAAATGCAAATTATTCTTGTCTATAGCCATGCAAATTCTGTTCAGTCTGGTGGAGGTTCAGTTGATTTCCCTCCTCTCCGTGGAAGAAGCTAGTTTTGCCTCTACTTAACATGTTCATTTCAGGCAGCATTTCTTTACTTCACATAACTGTGTGCTTTTTAAAAATCTCTCCTTTGAAGTGGTCATAATACCTGCCTGGTTCCCTCATTGGTTAATGACTTAAATAAAATCTTTAATACTGTTCTTTTCGTGTTTTATATAAAACTTCACAAGGGTGCTGTTCCATGCATGATAGCAACATTGACATGCCACTCACCAGAGATTAGTTTCTGTTCCAAGCATTTTTATATACACTTAGTTAATTCCCACAGTTCTCCTAATAAGTAGGTACTACAATGATTCCCATTTTACAGATGAGGAAACTGAGACACAGAGAGATCACATGTTATTCCCAGGATCACACAGTCAGTAAGTGCCAAAGACAAGATTTGAAACCCAACTTCACTGTTTCAAGAGCTGATGGTTTTCCTTCTTCTCTGTCTCATACCAAGAGTCTAGAAACTATCACTTTATAGCTCAAAATAAAGTGACATTATGTTTCCATATTTGTTTGTGTGTGGGGAGAGTGTCTACTAAATGGGCAAATTCTGACCTTTCTCAGCAAATGACATCTAAAACGTTCTAGTTTTCTTGACAACGTTAGAATTAACAACAGCGGTTTCACTAGTTTTCAATTCTTTACTGAGGCTCTTTTCCTACTTGGTGTTTATTAAATAAATTACTACATCTTAACATTTCCTCTTTGACCCTGCTTTCCTAGCACTAGAGTACTGAGGTGGATGTTGGCTATGAATGGGCAAATAATTTCTACTGTTACTTTTAAGCAAGGTAATATATATATATATATATCACCGTGTGTGTGTGTGTGTGTGTGTGTGTGTGTGTGTGTGTGTGTGTATGGAGTTTCTCCAAATAAGGTTTTTGATCTTGGTTTTCCTAGAATCCATGAATCTTATGTACCCTATAAAACCTCATTTCAGATTAATCTAAACATCATTCTCTGCTCCTACAACTAAATTTCTGAACCTTGATTGGAAAAATCATTTGCTTGGCTGCAAAATGTTACTATGAATTTAAATTACTCCATCCGCATTAGAATCCAAGGCTTTTTCTGTAGCCTATGCTACTGCTGTTGCTTTCAAAGTGCGGTTTCAGTGATGAAAATGAGAATCGCCCATAGGCTCCTCCAAAAATGTTTACTTTCATTAGTTTTGAATTGTCCAGTCAATTGCTAGCCTACACTACTCTAATAACAGCACAACTTTCCCTTCACTCTGTCCCTTTCTTTGTAGCCACAGGAAAGAAACTTGATTGCTTCTGGAGTAAAAGCCAGCATAGGATGAGGAATTGGATAAAGGACAAGAAAAGAATTTTGGAGTATATTTGTGTATTGTGGACATTTGTTCTTTATCAGATACATTATTTGCAAATTTTTTTCCATTCTTTAAGTTGCCTTTTTACTCACTTGATTTTGTGTCCTCTGATGCACAAAATTTTTAATTTTGATTTTTTCATGTCTTACTAAAATTTTTTGCCAAATCCAGTGTTATGAAGATTTACCTGTACGTTTTATTTTAAGAGTTTCAGAGTTTTCATCCCAAATGTAGGCCTTTGATCCATTTTGAGTTAATTTTTGTTATACAGTAAAATAATTCAATTTAATTATTTTCTATGTGGATATCCAGTTTACCCAAAACCGTCTGTTGAAAAGACTGTCTTTTCCTCATTGAATGGTCTTGGCATCCTTATTGAAAACCAATTGACCACTTGAGCTCATTTTTTAAAAAGAGTTTACAGCTTCTGAGAAGATTAGAGGTCTTTTTTCAAAAAAAAAAAAAAATGTGCCTAAAAGGATTGAATCCAAAGTGTTAGTTGTATAGAATTGGTATGTATCCAGACAGACCCTGGATCTAATCTTTGGGATCAAAGTTTTAAAGGTAGGGACTGTGCTTTAATAGTTTTTAAAAAGTATGCATTCATCTACTCAGGCTGTCATAGCACAATACCATAGACTGGGTGGCTTAAACAGCAGAAATCAATTTTTTCAGAGTTCTGGATATTGGAAGTCCAAGATCAAAATGCCAGCATCTGGTGAGGGCTCTCTCCTTGGGATGCAAAAGGTCACTTTCCTATGGTCTCCTCACCTGGTAGAGAGAGATGGGGGATCAGAAAGCTCTGATCTCTCATCCTCTTATTATCTAGGCATCAGCCTTATAGGATTAGGGCCTACCCTATTACCTCATTTGACCTTAATTATTTCCTCTTAAGTTCTGTCTCTAAACATAATCACGTTTGGGGTTAGGGACTCAACAACTACATTTCAGGAGGACACAAGCATTCAGTTTATAACAAAGTAGGAGGCCATCCCTTTGGGTCTTCGTGTTGTACAAAATAAGGAAGGGTAGTTTTCCCGGTGCTATGAAATACAGTGTTGGGTACCTTAACACCACAGAAATTTAGTGCTGCGAGGGGCCACAGAGATGATCCAGTGTACTCATCCCATTGAACTGGGTGAGGAAACTACACCTGAGAGGCAATGGACTTTGTATAATACAAGGTCATACAGCCAATAAGTCAGATGTATTTTGAACCGGTTTTCTAACTTGAAATTTATTGCTCTTTCCAGACTGAAAACATTAAAAATTCCACATCCTTTTTTTTTTTTTTTTCTTGTTAGAAATCTTGTGAAATTCTCTTTGCCCTAATGGCACGTAACATGTTTAGGGAGGAAGAAGGGGTCTTTGTGTTTCATCAAATTGTGATGTTTTTTACATGAGTATTTCTCACAGATAGAATGGGAGCAATCTGGTCAATTTATCTTCTTCCTTGTTGGCAAGAGTTTCAGACTTGGCTTCCAGCTGCATTTAGACAGGTATCAGAGCTGCTGTCATAATCAAGAAAAAAAGTGACTGAATGTTGCCAGTGCAAAGAAATGGCAGAGGACATTTTATTTCATGAAACCTTGACAAATCATTTTTTTTTAGACACTGAGATTATGGAATGTTCTTTCATTCTTTTAAATAAAAGAATGAATATTTTCATCTCTACTTATTAGCTGGAAGGCATGAGTTCTGTGAAGGTTTCATATCTAGGAATAATGTGGAAGAAGGTCTTCAACTCAGTTTCCTCTGTGGTGCACATTTTGGGGTCCTGAGAAGCTATAGAAAGTAGCAGGGCTTTTATACTATATTATTACAGAACACATTCAACAGAGAAAATGAAGGATGTATTTCTCAATATTTCTTCTTTATGTCTACTGAAAATATATAGGTAAATACTCTAGCTAAGACTCTACTCAATTTGAGGCAAGTTCATGAGCTCTCTGTTAGCCGCTGTAGATGAGATTGTCTGTTTTTCCTTGACATTCAACAATTTCACTCTTTTAATCTTTCTGGCATGCAACAGTTCTGAATCTCTGCAGCCAGGCTACGTATGGCTGATGTCATTCCCACACATGGGTGAAGTCCACTCTGCATACATTACGGAAAGCAGCTCGTGTTAGTATTTAAATGCGACTTGTCTCCCTGCCAAGGGAAGTGCAGGGCCTCTAATAAGCCCCATGTGTGGGGGAAGCTTGTTTGGAAGTTTGAAATTTGCCAGTTTGTGTAAAGGAATGTCCTGTGAAAATACAGTTCTGTATTGGTCACCATGGCATCACCTTGTCGCAGTTCAAGTGCATTTGAGGGTTTAATATTCCTTGAAGAATGTCTTCTTTTTTACATTCATATAATATTGTATGCTACTAGAAAGGCAGTGAGCAGCTCATCCTGGTTTGCTAAGGATCACAGCCTTAAAACCCCTCTGGGCCTCAGTTTCTTCACCTAAATCCTGCAGGAGTTTCAGCTCTAATGAGCTTTATGGTTTGTTAGCAATCAAGTGCTCCTGCTACTTGTTAATCTTTACTTTTAAATTTTTCAGTTCTTACTTGCTTACTCTGTCTCATCCACCTTCAGCTCTTGATAAATGATGCCTATCTCTTCTTCTTCTACTTTTCCCTTGAAAATTTTCCTGTCTATGGAGAAAGCCATTGCACCTGGCTGATGGCTCCATTAACGATGCACATTCCCTCCTCTCTGAGTCACATTACTCTTTGGAATTCAGGACTTCTATTATATATTTTGAAGAATCCCCTTTCAGATCACAAATGACCAAGCTTAGCCTAAAAGTTTTCCAGAGGAAAACTAAGCAGGCTATAAAATCCTCCTTCTCATCACCATATATTGGTGAAGACATTATGGAACAGAGAGAGGCATAAAGCAAATGCAGCATAGCACAGACAGTCTGAAGTCAATTTCAGACAATAAAATAATGGAGGTATTTTTCAGAAAGCACATACTGGAAGAAAGCCAACCTCTAGATTATAATGTTTCGCTACTTCCTTTAAAGAGGAAAGATTTAAGTTAATATTAGCATCACACCTATTATTTGCTATTTGTTGTAGATACATTTAGTATTAAATTGTCACTTTAGTAAACATGCTGTGTATTTAAGTTTAGGCATTCCCAATTAATCTCATTTTCTTAAAAAATTATAGATAAGAAATTTGTTTTTAACGTCAATGGTTAAAATTAATTAAGATCCAGCACCATACTAAGTGCCTTATATTTCTTGGAAGTAATAATTAAAGAATAGGGAGAAGTAAAAATAACCCTATTTTTCTAATTTTGTCAGTGGCCATGACCCCTAAGCCGCCAGAGCACATAGACACATGAGGACATTTTGAAGAAAAATTATGAATTCTATTTTGAGCACTGTTTTAGTCTATTTTCACACTGCTATAAAGAACAGTGAGACTAGGTAATTTATAAAGAAAAGAGGTTTAATTGACTCACAGTTTCCAATGGCTGGAGAAGCCTTTGGACACTTACAATCATGGAGGAAGGCAAAGTGGAAGCAAGTATGTCTTACATGGTGGCAAGAGAGAGAGAGAAATTGCCACACACTTTTGAACCATCAGATCTTGTGAGAAGTCACTCACTATCATGAGAACAGCATGGGGGAACCTGCCCCCATGATCTAAACACCTCCCACCAAGTCCCTCCCTCACATGTGGGAATTACAATTAGAGATGAGATTTGGGTGGGGACATAGAAAAAAACTGTATCAAGCATATTGAGATTGAGGTCTTGGTAGGACAAAGAGATGGAAATATCTAGATGGTCATCATAGTCTGAAACTTGAAGAGGCTAAGGCTATACATTTGAAAGTGATTGACATACAAATATAAATTAGCTGAAAATTGGGATTATGGTGGGTCATTCAGAGTAGGATTGATGGAAAATAAAATGGAGAAAATCTAAGATGAAACCTCAAAGAAAGCAAAATTTAAGGAGAGTCTGTGAAGGAGGCAAGGAGAAATAGCTGAGAGAGATATCTAGAGAAACAAATATCCTGTCATGTACTCAAGAGAGGGGGAAAGGTTCTGCTGTGTCAAGTACTTTAGAATGGTCCCCAAACCAAATCTACTGGTATTTTGAATTGGGCCATTGGGTTACTCCAGTGAGAACATTTTTAGCAAAGAAGCAGATTCCATTTCACAAGTGGTTTAGGGATAAATAAGGAGTAGTGAGAGGAACATAGCAAATGTAGAACACTATTAAGAACATTTGGATGCAAGGTAAAGTCTGAATGATAGCCAGAGAAACAAAGGACAGATTTTATTTTTAAGCAAAGAGAAACAGTATTTGTAGATTGAGGCAAATTTTTCATTTGATGATAACCAGATCTAGGATGTAGTAAGTGATATAATGTACAGTGAAAGATGGTTGGAATTAAAGCTACAGGGCTAGATTTCTAGGGGCACATGCTACTTGGTATTGTGATTCAGGTTTAGAAAGAGAGGAAGATAATAGATCTGGTCTTAAAGTGCTCAGTGTACAGATGGGTTGATGCGGGGGTCAGTGGGTGACAGTGATGAAGAAGCGTAGAGTATAATTTTAGCTGGAAGTCCTGAGCTTCAGAGAAATAGGAGCTCTTGAATGAAGGTGTAAGATAACAATACGGAGGAGACCGAAGACTGGAAAAGAAATGACAACTCCAACTCTTCCCTCCATCTTTTTTAGATTTGTCCCTGTGAATCAGAGAAGAATGGGGGAACAGAGCACAGTAATGTTTCATTTATCATCTTATTATTTGGAATTCACTTATAAAGTATTTTGTGGCTTATAGGAAAAAAATCACAAGATCACAATGTGTTTTGGGACAGCTTAAACTGAAAACTTTCTTTCTTGTGGACCAAAGCAAGTATTTTTGATTTTCTAGTCACTCCTCCTTAATAAGAAAAACATGAATGGTCTACATTTCTAATTAAGACTCTGAGAATGTCTACCATACATTTTATTTTCCCTGGAACCTTTCTGACAAGGTTAAGAGAGGCTGTGGTAATTGCCAGCACATTGCGGCTTCAATTTGGTTTGAGGGGAGAATTTTAAAACCCAAGCTCAGCAGGCGAAGCCTCACAAAAGGTTTAAATTTTGAAATAAAGACCCAGGCCTGCAGTCATCTCATTAATACCCATGGACTCTGCTTGTGTATGTATCTCAGCGACAAGCCCTATGCAATCAACTATAAGCTTCTACCAGTAACCTTTGTGTCTGGATATTTTACTTGAGGGGAAAAATAATAAGAGGCTGCTGGTTTTAGAAAAGTCAATAAAGCAGGTACTTCCAAAGGAAGAACTGAAGGTGAGCTTGTGAGGCACAGGGCCATTCTTGGAACTGACATGTCCCCAGGGTTACAGGACAAAAAAGCCCAGGAGAGAGAGTATTCTCTCATGGTAATTTTGCATGAATTACACGGCACCTTAAGTGTTTCTAGGACACCCAAGGAAAAGAATTATTCATGCTTCCTTGATCATTTCAGCCTAACAGCATAAACCAGGACAAAAGAAGGGCTGCAGTGCACTGTTGTTGAGACCGGAATGCTTTGCAGAGCACTTTTTCCCTCGAGAGACTCTCTAAAGGGATTTGGGGATGGAGAAAGTTGCTGTAGGTTAATTGTAAAGCAGTTCCAAGAGTTAGAATTGGCATGCAGGCAGAGAAAGGCGACAAAGTGTAGATGCGGAGATGCCTGGGCTAGGGAGGGGGAAAGGAGGAGGGGAGAGTATAAAAGCCAGGATGTTGCAAAGGGTTTGCTTAGCTGCCAGGAGCTCTGAAAGTGAGAAAACGCTGCATTACCAAGGTAGAAAATCACTTAGCTACTAAGAGCAAAGAAAGCATGCAACTCAAAACCGAAAGAAGTTTTGCTGATGGAGGAATGAGACCAACTCTGGTACCCAGTCAAAGCATTATTGTGCGTGGTGAATAAACATGAAGTCTTTTATGAGCACTGCTGACTTTATCATTGCTTTTAGGCAAATCCGTCTTTGTGTTTTGACTCTTTCACTTTCTGTTTAAGCCTCTTTTACTAATACCTGATGTTCAATAGACTAGTCTGTCAGATAATATGTGCAGAGATTATCTACTTTTTGGAATGGTCCACAACTATTTTAGATTTCTAAGAACTGTGTCTTTCAGATGATATTTTGAATGTTTCCAAAATAATTTTCCTTCTCTGAAAAACTGTAAAAGGTACTACAAATAAAGCATGTGAGAATCAGTTACACTGAGAACTGAATCAAGCAGCTTCTGTTTGGAGAACTCTTTAGAGAAAGTGGAGAAAAAAGGAATTTTCATAGATATTCATTAATATTCACAGAGCAAAAAAAGTATAAATTTTTCGTGCATCCCAGAAAAATACTATGGTAGCAAAATAGGGAATTTTTACCTCTCATTTGACTTTTCAAAAACAAAACCAAATAAAAAGGTGACACCTGTGAGCTTCTGCCCGCTTTGCTCAGGCTTTTCCCCCCGAAAATACCCTCCCCCCTTTCCTATGCACCCTCCTCGTCCTTTCCAGCTCACTGACTTTTCCCCTCCTCGGCGAAGCTGCTCTTTGCAATCCTGCCTCTGGCGATTCGGCACTCTGATACCATTTATTTTCTTGTATAGTAATTTAGTGTTTTATAAATGTGTTTTGTTTTCTTATGTCGGAAAAGCTCTTTGCGGAAAGAGAGCCCTTCAAAATGATGATTATTTTTTATTTGCCTCTGAATTCTCCCCTCCATTCAGCTTTGCAAATTGGTGCTAGGGAGGTATACTCAATTGGTATTTATTGATTGAATAAAAAACGCAGTAGCTGGAATGCTAACATATTTCTTTAACAAAAAATATATAAACCAAAGTTTATTCTCTGCCAAGACATATGTTTCTATCTATGTGATTCATTTTATTGCCTCAGGTTTAAAAGCTCTCATTTCCTCTCCCCCATAGGAAGACATTGAATAAGAGAGATTTTAGAAAATCTTATAAGCATATGGTGTAACATGCTCATCACCTGTGCTGTAAATATTGGGAAAGATTCATGGCATTCACATTGCCACAGAAGAACAACTCTGCCCTGGTTTCCCCACAAAGAAACTGAGTGAGTTTGGAACTTCACAGGTTAGGACCACACATTTCACTTTACAAATTTCACCTGTCCATCACTTCATACAATATTATGCAGGGTCTTCCTTTCCTAAGTATATACTTGAAAGATCACATCAAGAAGGAAGATATCCACCATAACCCCAAAATAACTGAACATGCTCTTTGATATTGTTCTCTTTTTGAAGTCACCCATCCCCCAATTACGTAAATATCTCTGCCGCTGTTGGCTCTTAGCTGATAGCAGAATGTTACACAGTGTTCAAAATAAAAATGTAAATATGCAAATCTATTTTAGTGAACATTGCAAATCTTGCAAAAGATTCAGGATTTCACAAAGTCAATGAAAGTGATGTTGGAGAAATGTGATTCAGTCCTTATCTCACACCACACAGAAAAATAAATTCTACTTGAACTAAATGTCTAAATTTTAAATCAAGAAACTTAAGTTAGAAAGAAAATATATAAGAAAACTATTTCATGATTTGAAGACAGTAAAGATCTCAGTTAAGAGAGAATCCAAAATCCACAAAAATAAGGACTAAGATCCTTTATCATGCTAGAAAGAAAGAAAATATCACCATTCAATTAAGGATTAAAAAAAAAAAAACCAGTAGGACAGGCTAGGAGAGAGGACAAGTTATTGAAGGTTAACTTTACCTGATTCTAACACCCTTATGCAGTGTTTTTAGAGAGAAGCTATTTCCTCCCCTTTCCATTGTCTAGGGAGAAAACCCCTAAGAGATTCATTTACAAATTATAAGAGGTATCTGTAAGAAGAAAGATATATTTAGTTCCTGAGTTAAATGAGTGCTTGATCATTATGCTTATTAACTTTCACTGGTGTTACTCTTGCAGGGGACTGTGGATTAGTGAGCAATGGCATGAAGGCCTGACCAGGTGAAGAAATGGGGTTACCTCTCTAGGTCCCTGATCTTGAAAGACATGGAAGACGGATCCTGCAAATTGTTGGTGGATACAGAGCCAGAGATCAAGATGCTAGAAAGAACCTGGATTTAGGAATCCTGATGCAATATGAGTCTCTATCAGAGACTAATTAAATCTCTGGAGTCATTCATTCAAGTCTGAAACAATGGCTGTTTGGAGTAGATGTTTGAGTACTGTTGGATAATGCTAATAGTGAATAACTCAAAGTCCTCAGAAAATAAAAAGTAGTTAGAAGAATGAGCTTACTTGAGTTGTTGAAACTAACTTCTCTATGACCACCATCTCCTTCTGTGAGATAATCATGGAAGGGAATGCATAGAGAATTACTTTTGACACTCTTATCTCAGAGCGTCCCCCTAAGCCTGGAATGTGTATCAGAAATATGGCCAACACACTGAGACAGGAGATAGGTGAGGTCATGTTGCCTATACAGGAAATAATGCTGCATCAGAAACTGAAAGTATTTTGAAACGATAGAACAGCTACCCAGGAAGAAAAGACATTTGAACCTTGGCTGACCCATCCTAAAAGAAATCTGCAAAAGTGGTGGTGAGTGGAATGTGAGAATGATAGGGACTCGTGGAAGGCTTTAAAGAGTGTACAGTGGAGGTCATCAAGTTTCTTGAGATAGGCAATACCTACATAGCTGTAGCCACATAATATACTGGCTAAGTAGTTTAAGAATTGCAAAGAATAAGTTACATAGCTCTAGCCACATAATACACTGGCTAAATATTTTAAGAATTGCAAAGAATAAGCTAGAAGGCAACAGCCTCTCAAAGGCTTGGCTCCAGAACGTTTTTAGAAAACATTGCTCTCGCATGGCAGGGTACATATTATTAGTTGTTGAACTATTCTCACTGAAACATTGTTATGCAAATTTAGGCACAAGACTAATTCTTGAGCTTCCCAGAGCTGAAAGAAATGCTTAGATCATTATCTGGAACTTGAGAGCCAACTTGGCTGTGACAGCAGCTCTGAGCATTGTTCAGTGATAACTTGAAAAGATCCTTCATTAGAAGAATCAATGTCCTAACATAAAAAGTATTTCTGAGATAACTGCTGAGGATTTAGGACAAGAAAAATGCCCATGTTGTTGTTTTGCTTCTGCTGAAGATGGTTACTTTCCTGTAGCCACACATGGGAGACTCTACTACAAATGATGGAAAATTGATCCTGAAAACCTCACACAATGAGAGGCACTCAGGTGGCGGGGCTTTGATTTTGCAAATGATTAGGCTCAGCAGTGTTAAGGACTTCTCATTACACAGCCCACAGGAAGCTGAAGAAGGTGTGTGGCAGACAGTGATACGGTTTGGCTGTGTCCCCACCCAAATCTCATCTTGAATTGTAGCTCCTGTAATTCCCACGTGCTGTGGGAGAAACTTGATGAAAGATAATTGAATCATGGGGGTGGCTTCCCCTATACTGTTGTCATGGTAGTGAATAAGTCTCATGAGATCTGATAGTTTTATAAGGGGAAACCCTTCTCCCTTAGTTCTCATTTTCTCTCTTGTGTGCCACATGTAAGACATTCTTTTCGTCTTCTGTCATGATTGTGAGGACTCCTCAGCCACGTGGAACTATGAGTCCATCAAACCTCTTTTTCTTTATAAACTACCCTGTCTCAGGTATGTCTTTATCGGCAGTGTAAAAACAGATTAGTACACTGAGTCATCACCCCATAGCACTCTGTCCCGATTGGATAGTCTCCAGAACTTGTCAACATTATGCGACTTTACAGCTGTGACTAAGTTAAGAGTCTTGAGATGGGGAGATAATCTTGGTGGGCCCAATGTCATCACAAGCATTCTTATAAGACGGTACTGGAGGGTCCAAGTCAGGGTGGTGTGAGATCAGAAGCAGAAGTCACAGTGAAGCAGGACCTTGGACCCAAAGACTATGAGCAGCCTCTTGAAGCTGGAAAAGACAGGAAACGATCTTCTCCGAGGATCTCCAGGAAGAAGGCAGCCCTGCTGCTCATTTAGGACTTCTGACCTCCAGCACCATAAGTTAATAACTGTGTTGCTTTAGGCTGCTAGGTTTGGGTCATTTGTTACAGCAGCAGTAGAAAGCTAATGCAGGCGGACAAGACTGAAATCCCCACTGAGTGATCAGAACTTGTCAATGAGACAGGCCGACCACCTCCACACTGGCCACCATGTGCTAGGCCCCCTCAGAGTGAATCCAAAGTTAGCTTCACTGCTGATGCAATGAATTCTGCAACAGGGGTCAGGCCCCCACACAAGAGCAAGAGCTGCCCGTTTCAAGGTGCTGTCATTGGGCCTGTTGCTTGGGGGCTGATTCCAACTTTAGTTAAGAGAAGACAGCCAGAGGCTCACATTGCAGACAAGCCCACTCTGCTGGATACCCCCGAATCCTTAAATTGGGAGGTCTGAACCCAAGGAAGCAGTTCACCCTTAGGTTTACCTGGGCTCATCAACAAATTTCTCAGTATCAGGGAAATCTAAGAAGGAATTAGGGTCCTTCAGTGTTGAAGAAGGCAGAATTGGAGTTGAAGAGACTGCAGAGGAGGATCTGTCACCATGAAGAGAGAGGTCAGGAGGTCTAGCACTGCAGAGTCTCCTGGAGAGGCACCTGGGGAAATACCAGGTACAAGACCAGACACTGCTGTGCCTTTGAGAGGTGACCTGGAGCGGTGGTGAAGGACCTTCTGGTAAGCAAACAACCTAGTCACATATGGAAACTGTGAACCAAGTGTGGCCTCTGGATGAGTCATGCCCCCAGGTTCACCTAAAGCCCAGCTCTCATCCTCCCACCACTGAGTTTCCAGAATCTGCTCCATGTCCTACCAAAATTAGCTCTTGGTTCAAGCTTGTTAATCCTATTCTGCAAAACATAGCTTCTTAAAAGACAGCATCATTGACTTCCCTTTGAGACCTCACCCTCACACCAAAGTGCATCCCAAAACCCTGGCTGTCTCCCTGGGCAGTCTTGGAATAGGCTTGAGGGTATGCTGTATGTGGATGGGTCTGAGGAACAAGGGAGAATGAGAAGTCTTTGGGAATGGGTTATGTGGGAGGAGCAGTGGGGAATCAGTAAAAGTTGCTGTGTGATACGTGCTGTGCTCATAAGATCTTTAGTAACTACTCTAACATTCATGACTGGACTATGCATTTCAGTTTCCCTTTGAGAGCTGCACTAAACAGAAGCAGGACCTTGAACCAAGGCTGCGCTTGGGCCACTTCAGGGTTACTCTGCACCATACAAGTAGTCAAAATGTAGAGTGAACTTTAAAAGTTTTTCTTATATATGTTTTAAATGCACATTTGTCATCCCCTTTAAAAATAAAAGAAATGTTGGCAAACATTTTACTTTTTTTAAAGTAATACGTAAGCAACCCGAGTGTTCATCAACAGATGGATTTTAAGAAATGTGGTATACACACAAAATGGAATATTATTCAACCATAAAAGAGAAGGAAATCTTACCATTTGCCACAACAGAAATAAACCTGGAGGACATTATGCTAAGTGAAACAAGCCAAACACAGAAAGACACATACAGCATAAGCTCATTTATCTTTGGTATCCAAAATAGACACACTCATAGAAGCAGAGAGTAGGATGGTAGTTGCCCAAGACAGGGAGGTAGGGGACATGAGGAGATGTTGGTCAAAGGGTACAAACTTTCAATTATAAGATGAACACATTTTTGGGATATAATATACAGCATGGTGCTAAAGTTAATACTACCGTATTATTTACTTAAAGTTTCTGAAAGAGTAAATCTCAAATGACCTCATTATACACACAAAATGGTAATTATGTGTGGTGATTGACATGTTGATTAGTTTCATTATAGTAATCACTACACAATATATACATATATCAAATCATGACATTATACACCTTGAATATATATTACTTTTGTCAATTATACCTCAATGAAACTGGGAAAATGTAATATTTAAATTCCCAAGTCTTTATTTAATTGAATTGAATAAATACCTAGTAAACATTCAAATAAAAAGGTATTTTGTTTCTTTTTTTTTTCTTCTTAATTTGTTTTAATTTGATCACAGCCAGGCTGTATAAACATAGCACGTTCATCTGGGCTGTGCATGTTTATCCCCCCACTGCATTTCCACAACCAAGGCCATTTTAAAGCTGAGAAGCCAAGACGTGGGTCAATGTCACTTTGTGCTTTCCATTGCATATACGGATTGACCTTCTGTAGAGCAGCCTAATGGTCTAGCCAGCCATTCCTAATTTCCTATTTTCAAATTACAACACATTATGTTTTGGGAGCCTCAGCACACCTATATTAACATTTGAATGAAGCATTTGCTGTGTAAACCAACCTTCATTAATATTTGCTATAGAAAGAAACAGCCACATGATGTGTGGTATGTCAACTTTACCCATCCTCCAGTGGCCAGTTTCTTCACAACAAATCCTAGTGCATATTACCACGAAAATGCTGGTGCCTATGTTTCTATAGCATATGAAGATAGGCAGAGTACTCTTCAAAGAAAAAAAATAAAGCAAATTCAGAAAAATTCTGAAATAAAAATGTAATGGAATGAAATCCAAGGCAACCAAACAAAGGAAGAAAGAAAAAAGAAATTCACTCCTCAGAATTCAGGAGTAAAATACCAATAAAAACATAAATATAGGTAAAAAGTATGCTGTTCTTCCTAAATACTCAAAGCAATGGATTCCAATCATAGTTAAAAAGCACTGTTCCTAACAGAGGCAGGACTCAAGTTTTACAGAATGGTTAATCTAACTGTTAAACATACTTGCTTACAAAACCAAAAATAGAGTGAAAACACACAATGGCTTGCATCCCACGGAATGGGCCAATTGAGATATGTAAACTACAAGAAGCTGAGTTTAAATAAATTATGGTTAAGTCAAGCAGACAAAATGCAGGGCATTCCAAATTTTTCTTGGGAGGAGACCTCAATTGATCCAAGTGGCCGCCCAGGTCAAGCTGTTACATCTTAGTTTATAACCACTAAGGAGGAAAGCCTCCAAAAATAATGCTGACAGAAAGGGAAAGGGAAAGTTTATAAAAGAAAAATGTAACATGACGTGGCCGTAGTTATTTGTTGCTGCCCTGTTCTTCGCATCATCTACACCACAGCCGGCTGTCAGCCAAAGCCCTTGGACTATCTCTAGATGAGAAGATCAGGACAACTTGGAAGCTATACTGAGCAAAGAGTTTTTAAGACTCTTCCATGTGAGGGAGAGACCTTAGTGGATACTCTCTTCAGGGGAGGGTGGTCATGAGACACAGTTTGTCCCTTCAAGGAATCTAGAAAAGCAGACGTGTGCATATGCACACACACACACACACACACACACACATCTTTACTACCAAGCAGAGCCCATTCAGAGCCACAGAAAAAAAACCAAGTGCCCTGTGAGTTCAGGAAATTCTCAATATCCGCAAGCAAAAGCGTTTTTACCCTCTTTTAAATTCCTGTAGCATTTTGTGCCTTAGATCTCTTGATTAAAAAGAGAAATAACAGCAATGGCCTCATGCAATAAGAGAATGAATGTGTGATGTGTGTGTATATAAAGAATACTAAACATAGATTCTGGTGTAAATGTAGTCAATTTTAACAGAGCATGTATGGAGTATCCACTATCCGTCAGGCACTGCCCCAGGCATTGGGCATACGATGAGTTTTCTTGTGCTCACTGTGATATGGTCTTCTAAAATGTAACTTGGAAAATCTGCAGTTAGAAGCCAGGCATGGTGGCTCAAATCTGTATTCCCAGCATTTTGGGAGGCTGAGATGGGTGCTTGAGGTCAGGAGTTCGAGACCAGCCTGGTCAACATGGTGAAACCTCATCTCTACGAAAAATACAAAAATCAGCCAGGCGTGGTGGCAGATGCCTGCAGTCCCAACTACTCAGGAAGCTGAGGCAGAAGAATCACTTTCTAGTGATCCCATTAGAAATCACGTTCTGCCTGGGAGGCAAATGTTGCAGTAAGCTGAGATCGCACCACTGTACTCCAGCCTGGGTGACATGGCAAGATTTTGTCTAAAAAAAAAAAATCTTCAGTTAGAAATGAAAATATGCATGTAAATAGGTGACAGTGATGGCAGTGGTGGCTCATCTGGAGCACTTGCTGTGAAGACACCAGCTGCAGTGGGGGAGGCACGGCTGGGGTTGTGCACTTAGCAAAGCTGGTGTGGAGGCCAGGAACAGGTGGGAGCTTCTGCCCCCTACCAAGTTGGGGGACAGAAGCCCCATGTTTCTGGGTGCAGCAGCGGCCATGCAGCTGCCACTCTGGACCCAGACATTCCTGTGTTCTAGGAGGTCTGGGAAATTTGGCTGCCCCTGAAGGCTTGGAAGTGCTTGCTCCTGATCCCTGGCCTCTGCCTGCTCCTGGCGGCTGCTCTGATTTTGGAGCAAAGTTGAAGCTCGGCCCAGGTGCTGTCATGACCTGGGTCAGCGTGCATGTGCTTGGGGCAGTGCTGACCCGCACTCCCACCTCAGCCCCCTCTGAAGCTTTGGGCACCAAGGAGCTCAGGAAGGCCAGGGATGGGGCTGAGGGTGGCCTGGCACCAGACTGCAGCCACTCCTCTGCACAAACAGCCTGGATCCATAGATGGCATGTTGATGGTGGCAGGAGGTGGATAGGTTCCTGGGCAGAAAGGGGCCAGTCCCCAGTGAAATCCCACCTTCAAGCCAGAGAAAGCCTGAAGCCTGGGGACTGGGTGGAGTCTGGCCCAGAGTGAGAACGGTGCTTTTTCCAGGTTCACCCATGACTTCCCATGGACCAATCAGTGCATACTTCCTCCCGTCTGAGCCCGTAAAAACCCGTAAAACACAGATAAGCTTTGCTGTTACTGGGAATCTATCAAGGTTGAACATTCAACAAATTCATGGGACAGCCATATAATGTTGAATGAATTATTACCAAATGCAGTTTGGTTGACTACATATTTCAACCACCATTAATATCTGAAGTCATATCTAAATGGAGAATGGGTGAGTACACCGGCAGGAATTCGGGTCTGTGACAGACTATTTTATTTTAGTTTCCTGGGGATGATGTAACAAATCATCAACAAGCTTCTGTTGTTGACTTAAAACAATAGAAACTTTCTCTCTCACAGTTCTGGAGCCCAGAACTGGGCAGAAGGGCTGCCCTCCATCCAGAGGCTCTGGGGAAAATACTTCCTTGCCTCTTTCACCTTCTGGTGGCTGCTGGCATTCCTTGGCTTGTGCAATCTCTGCCTCTGTGTTCACAAGGCTCTCTCTCCTCTGTGTGTCTCTCCTCTTCCATCTCTCATAAGACCTTTGTTGTTGGATTTAGAGCCCACCCGCAAGATTATCATGTAATTACACCTGCAAAGATGTTCTTTTCTTTTCCCCCCCAAATAAGGTCACAACTTCCAGATGTTAGGCCATGGACATACCTTTTTTATGGGGTGGGCAGGGTCATCGTTCAATCCTCTAAGGGAGCTTTTTGGAGAATAACTTATCCAATAGGAAGGAAGAATTCAGGCATCTAAGTTGAACCTCAAGACAATGGGTCAGAAGTACAGGGCATATAATAACCATAGGCTATGTATGGATTTGATTAATCCTAGTCCCTCTAGTGCTGGATCATTGGAATTTCTGTAATCATCTTTGAAAATCTTATTAAAATAAAAAGACTAAAGGGCATGTCCCCTCTCTGGATGCTGATGCTTGGAGTCTGCTGGCTCTTAGCTTAGAAACAGAGTGGGGGAAACTGTCACAGTATCTCTTTATTACCAGGTTCTAGCTCAGATCCTGACATATAGAAATGATAGCTGAATACATTAATGAATGATCAAAACCTAGATCATAAGCTCAGCACCATCTTTAGGCAGCAGTAGGAACTGGAGTTGTTTTAAAGCCATTGGACAGGAATAAATGACTGGGTGAGTGGAAAGTCTCTGAACCCAGCCATTATTAACGTCAAGTTTCCTGGAGTCTTCTATTCATGAAAAGCCAAGTTCTGTACCTTAACTTCATAGAAATTCCCAGTGTGATGTACTATCATCATATTTTGGTGACGAGGTCACAGCATTGGGAGTCAGGTGACAAGGGAACTAGTCAGATGCATTTCTAGTCATGCCACCTGAGAAAGCGAGGTGTCTCCCACTAGCTTCGCTGGCCAATGAATGTGCCTTAATCCACTTCCACAGCAAATGCACCTGAGATCCCCCACCGGCCAGTTTTAGCAGCAGAGCCACAGCACTGCCCTTTCCCATGGTGTGTCTCAGTCTTCTGGGCCCTGCATGTCTTGAGATCAGAGTCTGTTCTAGCTCTAGTATAACTGCTTCTAACTGGAGAAGGATGCAGGCAGTTTAGTAGGCTTTATACTGATCAGTTGTGTCCTATGTACCAAGTTCTCCCCAACTCTTACAGTGGGCCAAGGGATTGGGACATTTGTTCTCTTGCAGTGCTCATGGTGAGCACTGGCACTGCTGACCTTCAGATGGGAGCAACACTCTGTAGTAGACGCTGGGTCCTCTTTTTCATTTGCCTCCCTGTTGTAACATGCTATGTTAGCATTTCTTTGTTTAACTCACCTGCATAGCCACGTTCCAATATACAAGTGGGACATGATATATGAAATGTGGCCAACAACAGACCTATCATCACTTCCTTTTGCTTTTCCCTGGCAATACCCCTAGGCACCATAGAGTTTTCCTATTACATCTTTAGAGTTGAGTCCCCTTCTTCTGGGTAGTGCATCACTCACTCTGTGTCTGTGGCACATCATGATATGGTGATACCAGTTGTTTAAACATTAACATAATTCCATGTTGGTTGGTCTCTTTGGCTTCTGCCTTGTGTTTCCCAAGGTCCCGTCCCCAGCTGCTCTATCGCCTCACTTGTTGTCCTCTAATCTCTCCATTATTAGTAGCTCAAATTTAGTGTCCAGAACAGGAGGCATCCAGAACCCTGCTCCAGCTGTGTGGTTAATGTCTGTTCTGCCTGTTCAGTGCTTGGTGCACAACAACTGTTAACTTTTTGAATACCACCTCAGCATCTGTGACCTCTGAGCACCTTCCTCTCCCCATCTTCCAAGGAGAGCTATTCAGTGTGTTTCCTGGGAACTGCTTTGCTGAAGAAGAGAGAGGAAAAAAAAACAATTTAAATCACTATTAGGCCACTGCTACTTTCATTTATGCATCCATTATTGATCTCAGATTCTACATCTGCAAATTACAGAAGTTAAACTATGATCTCTAAGCACCTGCCTCCAGCTCTGAAATTCTATGACTTAATAATATTTTGAGAAAAAAAGAGAATATTAGTCCTAAAAAAATTAGTGAATGATGGCTCAACAATCAATTAGCTGGAGTTCATTAACTTTCACAATATAGACTTGGACCCTGTGAGAAACAGAATTCTGAACTTTTAGGTATGAAACTGATCTGGGTTGCTGCCATTCTGTGGACTGTTCCAAAGAGCAAGAATAAAATGTCTGATTCAGAAGACAACTCTAATTTATACCGTACCATGCCCTTAAGAGAGGTTATAAAGTCAGGGCCTGACAATCTCAATTAAACAAAAAAGTACTAACAGACAGAGAACGTCCCAGAATGAGACTATACCAACGGTTATTTGTTTGGCAATTTCTAGGCTTGTCTCTTTTTACTGCTTTCTCTTTTTTGCCCATAGCCCAAATTACTAGATCACAATGTATCTATGTGACAAATAAAAAGAGGCCTTCATCAGAAAGAAAATACGTAAAGGACTTGGAGAATCCCCAGTCAACTTGTAACCGTCCTCACCTCTGTAGCAGTTCCAGATTGCACCAAGGCGTTTTGTGTGCTGACTCTAAAATGTCAACTGCTCTTGGAAATGGAAAACCTGTTATCATGGCTCATGGTTGCTTTTTCCACTTAAAAGGCTATGACTGAGATGCCAGGGATCCAAAATTTTGCATAGTTGAACTCATGCAGAGTGACATGGAACACAGAAAGAAACAAAACCTTGTAATAAAAACAAGTGCTTTTCCTGTATAATCCTGTCCTCTTAATTTTACAGTTCCTAACTCCTGCACAAAGCAGGTAGCTGTGAAAGATGAGTAAGTTGGTATCATTTACTGTACAGAGCTTCCAGCCTTTAGCTGTTGTGATGCTTTTTCATTTCAAAAAAAAAAAAAAAAGAACAAGAGAAACGTGTCAGTATCATGTCATTGCTAACAGGGGTTGCACACACAGCTGGTTTCCAAGTTGGTGTTTGACAAATAGCTAACTGACTCAAAATACTCAAGAATCTACTTGCAGCTGGTTCTCAAGTCAGTATATTACAGACAGCTAATTGACTCAAAGTATTTGCAGAATTATATTTATGTTGGTTTAATGTATGATTAACAGTCAATGGGCCAAATTCTTAACGTCATTAATACTTTAAGAAACAGCTGAGTAGATTTAGAGGGCTTCGATGACTTGGGCTGTATAATAAATAAAAGTTTATTTTTTATTGAGTACTTCATGCTTTCTCAAACAAACTAGCCTGGTTTTCCCAGGCCTTCTATTAGTGCCTGAGCTTCTTGGTTCTATTGAGCAAGAGTGTTGTAAGAATTACTCCATGTACAACAATGCTGGCAGCTGCCCAGTGTTCAACAGTCATCAAATGAACAAATAAGATGCTTATTCATATTTAAAAATGGTCACCAAATAACACAGACCAGATGAAAGTGGCGTTTTACGGAACAATAGCACAATGGCATCTGGGATGTTTTCTCTATTTTTGGTCGGCTCATTTTAGGGAGACGTGAGCTGAGAATGAAGAAGTTCAGAACAAATGACAAAATTATGATAAGGCAGTATGTATTCTGCATATTTTCCTTCAAATCTATTATATTCAGCTAATATTTCTATGGCGTCAATGGGTAAGATGCCATTTTTCTTTCCTTGCTAAGGAAATTTTGGTACTATTCCCAAAGGGTAGAGTATGACATTTCGGGCCTCAGATATCTGATTATGTTTCATCTCTTTCCAGTCTAGAGTAGAGCAGTGTTCAACTTGCAAAGGGTTAAAACAAATCATAGAAATTCCCCCAGTAGTAATCCTGTAGCACTGAGCTCAGACTCACTCAGGAGAGAAATAGATGTGTCTTCTTGTTTCAAGGTTAAGTGCATAGGACACTCCCCACAGGGTGGAAAGGGAAGTGTCATATGATTCATTTTTATTTTTAATTGACTGATAATAATTGTATATATTTATGGGATACACTATGATGATTTGCTATAAGTATGTATTGTGCAATGATTACATCAAACTAATTAACATATCCATTGCCTCACCTACTTACCATTTTTTTGCGGTGAAAACATTTAAAATCTTTGTTAACAATTTTGAAATGCATAATACATTGTTCAAAACTATAGTCGTCATGCTATGCCATAGGTCACTAAAATGCATTCCTCTTATCTAACTGAAACTGTGCACCCTTTGACCATCTCCTGTGTCCTGATTTCCCTGTCCCCCTCCCCCTCACCAGTGTATTAGGGTTTTCTAGAGGGACAGAACTAACAGGATGGATGTATGTATGAAGGGAAGTTTATTAAGGAGTATTGACTCACACGATCTCAAGGTAAAGTCCCACAACAGGCTGTCTGCAAGCTGAGGAGGAAGGAGCCAGTCCAAGTCCCAAAGCCTCAGAAGTAGGGAAGCCAACAGTGCGGACTTTGGGTTGTAGCCAAAGGCCCAAGAGCCCCTGGCAAACCACGGTGTAGGTCCAACAGTCCAAAAGCTGAAGAACTTGGAGACTGATGTTTGAGGGCAGGAAGCATCTAGCACTGGAGAAAGATGAAGGCTGGAAGACTCAGCAAGTTAGCGTATCCCACCTTCGTGTGCCCGCTTTATTCTAACCATGCTGGCAGTGGAGACGGTGCCCATCACACTGCGGGTGGGTCTGCCTCTCCCAGTCCCCTGACTCAAATGTTAATCTCCTTTAGCAACGCCCTCACAGACACAGCCAGGAACAATACTTTGCATCCTGCAATCCAATCAAGTTGACACTTAACGTTAACTATCACAGCCAGCTTCTGGTAACCATCTTTTTACCCTCTACTTCTAAGAATTCAACTTTTTTAGGTTCTAAAAATAAAGGAGATCATGCCAGTTTTGTGTTTCTGTGCATGGGTTATTTTGCTTAGCATAATATCCTCCATTTGCTACAAATAATCAAATTTTCTTTTAAAAGGCTGTATAGTATTTCATGTTGCATGGGTTTATCATATTGTCTTTATCCACTGATCTGTTGATGAACACTTAGGCTGTTCCGTACCTCAGCTATCGTGAGTAATGCTGCAGTGAACGTCAGAATGCAGATATCTCAACAGACTGCTTTTGATTTCTTTGGACACACACCCAGAAGTGAAATTGTTGGATTATGTGGTAATTATACAGAGAACACACAATTGGGAAAAGACAGTTTCTTTGATAAATAGTTTTGAGAAAACTGAATATCCACAAGCAGAAGAATGAAATTAGACCTTTATACCATACAGAAAATAAACTCAAAATGTATTAAATAGTTAAATGGAAGACCTGGAACTTTCAAATTACTAAAATAAAACACAGGTGTTGAAGAATATGTGTAGCTGAATGAATATAGAGATATCTTTCAAGAGATTGTACTTTCTACAAAATTATATTGATTAATTTCTCAATTCAAATTATTGCCCAAAGCAGATCTAGTAGCTAAAGACAGTGTAAACTTATGTTAAAATAAGTTAAAGAAAGGAGAAAATGGAAGGACAATAAATGCACTACTTGTATTTTTCCATGACTTTGAAGTGGCTGCTATCATTGAGACCAAATACTCTACTCTTGTGCTAAATCCAACCTATTAAAAGAAACCATTTGCTCTGAGCTAAAGTGATTGAGAAATATGAACTCTGAAGTATATGTACTTTCTATAATTTCAAGACACCAAGTGTGGTTTGAAAACATTCAGGTTCCTATATATGTTTTTGTAGCTTTTAGCTGTATCAATACGCTGAGAAAAATCAGATAAAATGTTAATTACTTTAGGCAATATAATACTAAACAAAAAATTAAGTGGTCACTTACCACTATATGGCTAAACTAGAGATGAAGTAGACATAACTTTACATCTAAAACTGATTTGTTTTATAGTAATTCACTCATTCCACAGATATTTAGTGAGCACCTACTATGTGCCATGTAGTATTCCAGGTGTTAGGGATGAAACCGTATACAACACTGACAGGAATTCTTGCCATTATGAAGTTTCTATTCTGCAAAATTGTGTTTTTGTAGTTTTATCATAGAGTTTAAAAATATTCAGTGAACTTAATATCTCCTAGAACAGGAGTCACCAACCTTTTCTGTAAAGGGACAGGTAATAAATATAGTAGGCTTCGAGGGGGCACACTTTTCACTCATCCCCAAGCTAAGTAAGCATTGAATGCAGGGCAATACCCTCTCAACAGCTTCTCCCCAGAAAAGTCCAGGCAGAATGGAGACTTTTGCTATGCAAGCTTCTGTCCCTGCATGTGCTCAACACACCACCCACGTCCAGTTCTTTCTAGCCTTGTTAATTCTCTTTATAAAAGACAAGTCCTTGAAGCCTCACCCTTGAGATGCTTCAAGATTTACGGTTGGGCGTTCTCCATATTGCAATAGTCTCTTTCCCCCATGACAGTTTTCTTTTCGAACAAAGTCTCTCCTTATCTAAATCCAAATTTGGTTTTTATTTGAGAGTTTGCTGACTTAAAAAAGGGGAAATTAGAATACTTGCTTTCTCAACCTACAGCTGCAACCTCTGCATCTAACTGACATATCTGAGAGTTCTCTGACTCATGGAAGGGAAAAGTCAGCTCCCAAGGAACGGAGAACATCTGTGAAAAGAAATGAGAATACGCCCAAAGCAACCTTTCCTTCAGCTTTATAGTGTTAGTAACTGTCCGTTCTGAGACTTAGGCAACAACAATTTCTACAGAATCGTGGTACTCTTGAGTGGCAGCATCCTCTTGAGAGCAACCATTTATACTTCAAAGAAAAAGTAATTGGCTATTTTAAGGGTAGACATGATATGCTTTTTAAAAGCCAAACATTATCCAGCTTTTCAAAGTACAAATAAAAGCCACTGAAGCATTCTACAGGTTTTAATTGTAATAAGACAAATGTTGATATATATGTAAAAGAAAACTTCTTGAGTTCTTCAATAAATTTTAGGAGTAAAGCATTCTTGAGGGCAAAAAAGTAAGAGTAAACCACTGTTGTGATAAAAACTTGAGTTGATTGTCTCCAGGACTCCTTGACTGACTTTTTGATAGATGCTATAAGGAGTCGTTCCCTGTCCAGGCTGTAGGAGACACTCACTGCCTAGGTTTGCATCCTTGCAGCTCAGGAAGCTGGTGACAGCTACCTGAGGGATTTGACTCAAGTCAGCTTGCTTCTTCTTTTGCAGACAACACATTGACATCGTGAGGCTTTTGCCTTTTTTTGTTTTAATTTTCTAATTATTATTATTTTTTATTTCTTTTCTCATTTTTTTCTAGGTTTGTTCTGTATTTTATTTCTCTCGATTTATATTTATTCTTTTCTTTTTTCTTATTCTTTCACTATTCTTCCCATTGTATTTCCCATATTTTCTTTTTCTTTGTGCTTTTTCTTTTTTGCCTTTAGTGTTCTGTTTTTATTTCCTTGATTTTTTATTTCTTCTCCTTTGTCTTCTTATTCTTTGTTCTCCTCTTTTACTTCTGACTTATCTTTTTCTTTCTTATTTCTCATTCTATTTTTTTTCTCACTTTCTTCCTCACTTGTTCACTATCTGGCTCCACCTGCACTAGAAATCCTGTGGGCCTCACTTACACAGTGCTGTGAGTGCCCGCTCCCCACTCCGTCCCCCGGGCAGCTGAGGGATGCCAGGGTCCAGCACAGGCTCACAGTGAGTCCTTGTCTCTTCTCCAGGACCATCAAAATTTGAGCAATCGTGGTACCTCAGGCAGAACCAGTTTCCTCCTGGGTGAGTCAGTTTGCAGCTGCTTCATGCTGGACAGCTCTACAGGCAGGGGACCAGCAGAATTAGCCCTTAGGCTAAAAATCCCCATGGCTACCTTCCCTCTCTGCATGGTCCCAGCCTCTGTCTCTGGCCACTGGGGATCCCTGAAGTGTCCTCAGCAGGGTCACCTCCAAGTTGGTCTACAATATGACTTGCAAGTATGCCAGAAGAAACCTGGATGAACCTATAAAAGTGAAGGCTGAGGGGAGATGCTCAGGCCTCCAGTGGTGAGAGCGGAGGGGATAATAGAGAAAGAAGGTTTCCCAGAAGCCAGACCACACTCATTAGCCTTCTTATGGAGACCGAAGACCACCCACTCCACAGGGCCCCAGGCAATGAGGCAGGATACCCATGGGTCCTGAGCACCCCCAGAGCAGGTGCGTCGCAGGAGAGGTGGTTTCAGTCCACCCGGGCGTGGAGGCGTCTCACTGCAGCTCAGTGTCCCAACAGACCTCCAGTGTCTCCCTGGCCTTGGAGACCCTTGCTTACAAATTAGCCAGGTAGCTGGAAGGAGCTGGGGGAAGCAGCAGAAAGACTGCCCCAGCCCTACCTGGGTGAGACTGCAGAGACTGGCCTGAACATGATGTCTTCCTTGCTGGCCCTTCTCCTCTTCCTTGCCCTTCTGTGATTTTTCTTCCGTGTTGTAAGGGAAAGGAGGTAGGTCTTTCTTCCACACATCCACTCATGTCTGGAAACTCTTCCTTCCGCTTTGCCCCCAGAGGAGTCACAGGACGGGAAAGGATGGGCAGAGCTTTCCCTTGGTACTAAAACAAGAGAGTTCCCTGAGTCCCCCTACAGGACGTGCAGCAGGGGTGCGGCTGGCCCCGCAGCTCACACACCTAGGTGGAGCGTGCAGAGGACCAGATGCAGAGGCTGGAGTGAATGCTTTGGGCTCCGGCCAGGCATGATAGTGTCTAGGGGTGGGTGCCTGCAATCCTGGTATTACAAAGCTCTTTCAGAGTTGCTGTCTGCAGATGGCTTGAGTGTTAATAAGCTCACTGGACCATCTGCCTTACCAAAAGGGCAGAGGGCCAGTGTGACAGTCTTCTGTATCCCAAGCTCTTGCCCAGTGTTCTGGAAGAATTGGATCACACATGGGCCTGAAGGATGAGTGCCAGGTGTTATTGCGTGGTGGAGGTGGCTCTCAGCAAGATGGATGGGGAGCCCAAAGGTGGAGGGATGGGGAGATAATCTTCCCCTGGAATTCTGTCTTTTAACTGCAGCCTTCTTATCCCATACCCTGACCATGAGGTCTAGCTGAAACCCTCAGAAACAGTCTTGTTCTCTGAAAGGGCTTGGCTGGGCACAGCCCACCAGGCTTCTGGACTCAGTTTCACCTCTGGATCAAACAGGTTGTAAAGAGAATGTTGGCAAAGGAGTCTATCCATGATGTTACATGCATGTTAGGGTTGCAAGAAGGTGAATAGCCATATCAATTAGAAGGCAGTTACAGTCCAGAAAGAATTAGGTAGTTAAAATTAGGATATCCAAGAAACAGAGTCAAGATGCATCTTGAAAGCAGAATCAGCAGGATTTACTGGATGTGGAGAGTGGTGGAGAGTCAAGACCAGCTCCTCACTGTTCAGCTTAAGCCACAGGGTAGATGAGAAAGATTTGATTCAGCACAGATTTACATGGGAAAACCAATGTTCCGTTCAGGGTACGTTAAAACCGTGTGGAGAGTGTGTGCCGTGTTACCATTTGGATACGTGACATTGTGTCTTAGAGGAGAGGTCAGGGCTGAAGATAACATTCGGAAGCTTCAGCATGTGAATAATGTTTAGAACTGTAGTGGACTAGGCCACTTTTGCATTGCTCTAAATGAATACCAGAAGCTGTGTAATTTATAAAGAAAAGAGGTTTAATTGGTTCACAGTTCTGCAGGTTGTACAGGAAGTGTGGTGCCAGCGTCTGCTTTTGGTGAGGCCTCAGGAAGCTTACAATCACAGCGCAAAGAAACAGAGGAGCCAGTGTGTCACAAGGTGAGGAAGGATGCAAGAGAGAGGAAAGGAAGAGGTGCCACACACTTTTAAACAACCAAGTCTTGGGTGAACTCACAGTGAAAATGCACTCATTACCATGGGAAGGGCACCACGCCATTCCTGAGGGATCTGCCCCCATGACCCGAGCACCTCCCACCAGAACCCACCTCCAACATTAGGGATTACATTTCAACATGAGATTTGGAGGGACAAGTATGCAAACTGTATCACATGGCGATTGAGGAGACTGTCACAGACAGAGGAAAGAGAGGGAAGAAAGCCTAGGCTGATTCTTGAGGAATTCTGACATTCGAAGATAAAGACGTGAAAAATAAGCCTGAAAGTGATGAAGCAGAAAGGCAGGAAGAAAATAAGAAATGGTGTCAACAGAGGCTGGCTACAAAAAGAACAGAGACAGCACTGGGGGATCAAAGGGTAAGTTCAAGGGAGGCACTTGTGGAGGCAAGGGGGACACATGGGAGGTTTGGCCTTTGAAGACAGGAGAGGGCCTCCCTTTGTTTTACAAGAAGGAAGAAAGAAGATCTGTCTAAATCAGGGGTCAGCAAACCTGCCAAGGGCCAGAGAATAAATATTTTGAGTTTCCAGGGCCATATGGTCTCTGCTCCAGCATCACTGCCATAGCAGGAGCGCAGCCACAGACAATAAGTCAACACATGCGTGTGGCTGGCTTCCAACGAGACTTTATTTATGGACACTGGAGTTGGAATTTCATAGAATTTTCATGTGTCATGAAATATTATTCATCTACTTTTGCCAGTTATTCAAAAATGTAAAAACCACTGTAAGCTGGTGGGCCGTATGAAAACATGCTGAAGGCCAGGTCTGGCTGATGGGCCATCGTTTGCTGGGTCTCCGTCTAGATGCTGGCAGAAACATAGTCATGTTTATAAAACAGTTGTGCATGGGGGCGGGGGGTGCAGAGCGCAGCATGTTCCACTCTCAGGACTCTGTCGCTTCAGTGAGGTCTGAGTCACAGGCTCATACGTGAAGTAAGGGTAGGCTTGAATTGCCAAAGGCAGAGAATTCTCAAAAAGACGAGGAAGCTATTTTATCGGAATAACACAGCGGCATGCAGAGCAGAGTGGAAAACCCACAGAAGCATGACGGTGTCAAACCGATGGGAAGGAGAGAGGCTTCCAAAGGCTCTGACATGGAAGCTGAGTCTTCAAGGATGGTCCGAGATTGTGAATTCATTTAAAAGTGGGAAGCAGGATTAAAGTGTGAAGAGAGAAAGAAGAAGTGATCACATGCCACCACATGGCCATTTACAAGTGACAATAATCACATTCAATAATTTCTGTTTTAAGCAAATTGCCTTTGAATGATACTAAAACAGAGGTTGAGTGTAGTGTAAAATGTCCAGACATCCCCCAACAGGCCAGCGGGCTGCCTTGCACACACATCTGGTCAGCATCTGGAGCGCACACAGGAGAAAATTCATCATATTTGCTCTGCATGTTAAAGTCGGGGGCAGCCAGAGAAGTTCTTGATCATTTCAAATCAGGCAAATTTGGTCAATTTGGGAACAGTGTATGTATAAGGCCTTAAAGGCAAGTCCCATTTCCAGTGTATGTGGAGTCTAGTATAAGTTCCTGGAGGATAATCTCACCTTCAAACCAGCTCAGCCTTTGTTCCTTCTGGCATGTACAAGAAGAGTCAATGTCTAAGAGAGTAGAGCTGAGATTTCAGAATAGAGATTCACAATTCTGTGTTCTTAAATTTGTATTTACATTTCAGCATATCTGGCAAATCAACATTTTTTAAAGGCAACATGTCGACTCTAGTTATTAAAAGATTTGTTCAAGAACATTTATATTTTAGGCTCTAAGATATCTTTTGGAAACATCATGCAATTAAGTTCAAGTTGTAAAAGAAGTGCACGGCTTTACGAGGAGGTGGTTTTTAGGTAACATGCACGTTTTGCAATGTGAAAAGAAATGAAATCGTTTAAGGAGAGATGAGTTTAGAATTGACTTTACTTTGTACCTCATATCAAAATAAATTCTAGGCTCCTCCCTTTAGCTAGTGTTTTCCCTAGAGAAAGGTCGATTGTTGTCTCCTTCTTACAATAAACTAGTTTTCATTCTTTTATTTTTAATTTTACTTTTTTAAAAAATTTAGTTTTATTTATTTATTTTGAGATGGAATTTCACTCTTGTTGCCCAGGTTGGAGTGCAATGGGGCAATTCAGCTTTTGCAACCTCTGCCTCCTAGGTTCAAGTGATTCTCCTGCCTCAGCCTCCAGAGTAGCTGGGATTACAGGCATGTGCCACCATGCCTTGTTAATTTTGTATTTTTAGTAGAGATAGAGTTTCTCCATGTTGGTCAGGCTGGTCTCGAACTCCCGACCTCAGGTGATCCACCCGCCTCAGCCTCCCAAAGTGCTGGGATTATAGACTTGAGCCACCGTGCCTGGTCTTTTGGTTTTCAGTCTTTAAAAACAAAAACGAAAACACAGATAGAAGTAATAATGACCTCAGGCCTTGTAGAATTTCCACTGTAAAATGTCTATAATAAATCAATTAAAACTATTCACAGGGTACAGATGCCAGGTACCTCTGATGAGCTGATCCTAATGGGTTGAAAGTATTATTAATAACTGGCAGGTCAGAATTTCAGAGATTGGAAGGAAGTAGTAACTGGTAACTAGAGTTAGTCTCTGGAGATGCACACAACCCCCCTTGAGACCCCTTTCATCAACTGTTCGAACAAAAGAGGGAAAAGATCACCTTCTTCAAACTTTTTTTTTTAGCTTTATTGAATATTACAACAAATTAAAATAATTTTAATTTAAAATTAAACTAAAATAAAAGCACTGGATTTTTCCGTGTGTGCAGACGGTGAAGCTGAATCCAGAGAGCTTGGCTTCTTTTCCCTGGGAGTCCTCAGAGGATGAGAGGCAGGCTCACGTGGGATGAAAATGGGAATCTTTATATTCTAAAGTGGTTTAGACCTCTGGACAGATGACTTCCCAGGAAATAAACCCCATCCGATTTTGACAAATATCTTTATTTTACATCTTCTGAAACCTGGAACATTAAAATAGCTTTGTGCTCCTTTTAATTTCTGGCAAAGAGAAGCCGGTTTGGCTACAGACCTCTTTGGAGGGCATTGGCATGTTCATATGTATAGGATTTGCCTTTTAGCCCAAGCTAAATAAAAAGTCAGACAATTACAGCTTTGGAGTTCTCTTCCAAGAGGCAAATCAATATTTTTTTAAAGGCAACATGTAGGCTCTAGTTATTAAAAGATTTGTTCAAGAACATTCATATTCCATAACCTCATGTCAGAAAAATTCAAGCAGTAAGACATCTAAAGAGTGGTTTTCACAGCTTTACCCTTTTCCTTGTTAGCACTTCATAAAAAGGACAATCCAAATATCCTTTGGCTTTCTTGCATTGACTTCTAACTCTTACCTCTATTTCGATGGGCACTCATGTATACTTCTGTCTTCTGTGTATTCAAGAGTATTCGAAACCTACTTTTATTGTGAGAGACATTACCACTCTACAGAAATAAAATAACTGATATTCCAGATACATAGTACATAAGACCAAACAGTCACAACACGTCTTGATTTTCTGCACATCGCACAAAAACACAGATGCTATAAATTTCCTCGATTTGGTAACCATAATATCAAGGAAATATTAAATTTCATTTTAAGGGCAAATAAACTAAATTTGTCACAAAATAAGATTTAACTTTTATAAACTAAAGTCCATTGTGGTTAAAGAGATAACTTAAAGCTATCTTAAAAACAGCATTTCTCTGCATTTAGAGGTGGGGTGGCTAGGATGTGAAGGGGGAGATGTGGCCAAAATATCTTTAGAGGCTTTTACTTAACACTTCCAAAACCTGGAGTGTATTCTACCAGGGAAAAATAGAATATTTCTTCTAATTTAAAGATAGAATAATCTATTTTTTATGTGCAATTGAGCATGTTATGGATTTTGTGTGTGTATGTGGTTTGTCCAAATGAGAAATACAATTAAACTTTCCCTTGGGTGGGGGAGATTTTTGTTTGGGGAAAAAGAAAAAGGTAAAGAGAAGTCATACTATTTTACTTATAGTAAACCAGTTATAAAATTAAAGAAAGATTATTTTCTTGCTTGTGGGGAGAGTTGTAAGAGAATAATATGTTTCTAACTTTCTCTAAGTACATGTCAATTTTTTGCTGTTTTCATGCCAATTCAAAGCCAACTCCCATAGAAGCAACATTGCATAAGGAGATGAAATATTTTCTACTAAAAGAAAAACACTTTGAGTGTTTCCATATTTTGTTGCTGTAGAATGCTTTTCCTTTTAAAAGGGCTGTTTTTCTTGGTTGTTTAGCCAAACTTCCAACCAGGCACATCTAGCATCAGTGAAGGAAAATGGGTTTTTAAAAAACTGAGAGGTTTAGTTAAGCTGAATATCCTGATTTTTGATAAGGAAGTCCCAATAAGGATGGCTTCATGTTTTGTAGATAATTTCTCACTTTCATGTTTCTATTGGAGGTCGAACGGAGCTGCGGCCCGCGTGGCCCAGCAGGGGCTGTGAAGAAGCATGGCCTTAGCATTCTTTGGGAGATTCCTGGTGTTGGGAATTCTTCAGGCAACGATATTACAATCCTGACTTTTGAACTATGCATCTGGCAGAGGATTTTCAACTCTTTTCTCACCCAGAGAAACCTGACATAGTGAAAGAAACTGCAGCAATGTCAGAAAGGATGAAAAGGATAGACAAAAACATTTTAGTTTTAGAAAGCATTTATTTGAGCTTTACACTCCTGAAAGCATATAAAGACAGCCTCGCTATCCTTTTCGTTTAAACTGAAGAATAAAAACAGATCCTTGTAACTACTACTGATACTTACTCTCAGGATATACTCATTTAAAAAAAGCAGAAATCTTTTTAAAAGGACATCATGTTAAAGTTTGCTGTCTCATTCAAATAAGAATGACATTTTAAAAATAGACTCACAAGTTGTTTAATCAGTTTAACATTTATAAATAAAATAAAGAAATGAAAATGAATAAAAGTAAATAAATTCTGTAAGAGTATGTACTTAATCTATTTTATTTACTGTTGTAGCTTTGAGACTTGGAACAGTATATGGCACATGGTAAGCTTTCAATAAGCATTTTTGTACATAAAGAAATAAATGAATATTGAGATTGGTCTTGCATAAAAAGAGGAGATTTCCAGGCCCCAAACTATTTTATTTTTGAGATTACTAGCTTAGTGTTAATATATCTAGCACATTTAATGTGTTATTATTGTTGTATTTTACCCAATAAATGGCCTTCCTTTCTGCTCTTCCTTCTTCACAATTTTTCTGTTCTACTTTGATGTTATATGACTGTTTTTCCCCAGACCATGCCAATACTCACAGTGGACAGGAATCTATGACTTGTGTAAGCCAACTTCTTTGGTTTCTTTTGTTTTTCCTTTCTAGTTTCTCATCAAGTGATGGCTTTACTGAGATATTTTTATATTTCTCAATTTGTCATCATTTTCATTTTAATCTGTTTTTCTACTTCCGTCAATTATTCTTAGCTTTGTTTTTCCATTTTCCTCCGATTTCCATTAGTTCAAATAAATATCACTAATATTCAATATTGTTATTTTTGTTTCAGGATATATGTGAGGATTTCTCCAAAGTAAAACATACATTCTTCCTTTTCTTCTCAACTTAAATGATAGTTTATTATTTTGCATGTTACCAATTGTTTAAGTTCTTTTTCATCTTTCTTTGTTCAAATTTGCAATTGTTGTTTATAGTTGCAAATGTTGTTTACCAATGTTTGTGTTGCTCTCCATAACTTTCTTATACGGCATTTTTTTATATACAAAAAGCTTTATTGAGATACAATTTACATAAAATAAACTAAGTGTATTTAAACTTTATAATGTGATGAGTTTTAAAATAGAACCAGAATAATAAACATATTCATCATCTTTAAAAGTTTTCTGGTGATCTCTGCAAACTCTTAGTTCGAAACTTCTAAACACCTCCAGCCTGGTCCCTAGGTAACCACTGATCTGCTATCACTATAAATTAGTTTGCATTTACTATAATTTTATATTAATACAAATAAAATAATGCAGTCTGTACTCTTTTGTTCTTTAGCTTTTTCCACCCAGCATAGGTTTTTGAGATTCATCTCTGTGTGTGTGTGTGTGTGTGTGTGTAAATTTAGTTCTTTTTATTCCTAAATAGCATCCTATTGCAGAGATGTACTACAATTTGTTTATGTATTTATCTATTAATGGATATTTAGGTTATTTCCAGGTTTTGACTATTATAAATGATGCCATTATGAACATTCATGTGCAAGTCTTTGCCTGGATATGTGCTTTTGCTTTTCTTGATTAAGTACCAGGGAGTAGAATGACTGAGTCATATATATGTGAACACACATATATGCATATATAATATATATACACACACATACATACACATATACACACACACATGTGTATGTATATATATACATACATATATGTGTGTATAGATTTTTTTTAATGAAACTGCTGAACTGTTTTCAAAAGGGCTTGTAAACTTTTAGATTTGTATCTGAAAGCCCCAGGTCTTCCATGTTCTCACCAAAATTGGTGTAATTACTAGTCTTTTTAACTTTAGTCACTTCAGTGGGTATGTAGTGGTGTCTCACTATGGTTTCAGTTTGCATTTCCCAAACAACTAATGATGTTGAACATCTTTTCATGTGCATATTTGGCATTCACATATTTTCTTTGGTGAAGTGTCTATTCAAACCCCCTACCTATTTTTTTTAATTGGATTAGTGGTTTTTATTATTGATTAAAAAAAATTCTTTATACATCCTGAAAATAAGTCTCTTATCAAATGAAAAGTTTGCAAATGCATTATCCCTGTTGTTTCAGTTCCCTGACAGTGACTTTTAAGAGCAGACTTTCAACTATAATGAAGTTCAATTTATCAAGCTTTTCTTTTATGGATTATGTTTTTGGTATTTTAAAGAAAATCCTAAAGAATTCAGAAAAAAACTGTTAGAATAAATAAATAAATTTAGCAAAATTGCAGGATACAAGATCAACACACAAAAAAACCCATTGTCTTTCTAGACACTAGCAATAAATAATCCAAAAAAATTAAGAAAACAATTTCATTCATTTACAATAACATCCAAAAGAAGATGACTAGTAATAAATTTAATGAAGATGATACAAGGCTTGTGCACTGAAAAGTATAAAACACTGCTAAAAGAAATTGCCAAAGACCTAAATAAATAGAAAGATATTCTATGTTTATGAGAGGGAAGACATCATATTGTTAACATGACATCATTACTGAACATGATCTACAGATTCAATGCAATCCCTCTCAAAACTTTGATGAGATTTTTTTGAGAAATGGAAAAGCTGTTCCTCAAGTTCGCATGAAACTGCAAAGGGTCCCAAGTAGGCAAAATAACATTGACTAAAAAGAAAGTTGGAGGAAACACACTTCTTGATTTCAAAACTTATTACACAGCTACACTAATCAAAACAATGTGATATTGGCATAAGAATAGACATATAGATGGAATAAAATGTAGAATCTAGAAATAACGCCATACATCCATGGCTGCTTGATTTTTCACAAGGGTGCCAATGTCATTCAATGGGAAAAACCATTTTTCTAACAAATGGTGCTGAAACAATTAGATATCAACATAGAGTAGAATGAAGTTGAATTTCTACCTCATAAAACAGATAAAAATTAACTGAAAAGTTGGTCAACCACCCAGAGTTAAAACTATAAAACTGTAAAAATATATTGGGGTAAATCTTTATGACCATGGATTTAGCAAATTAATTTTTTAGATGTGATGCCAAAAACCTGAGCAACAACAACCACAAAATAGATAAATTGGACTTCATGAAAATCAGAAACTTTTGTAGTCAAGGGGCATTATGAGCTTTGTTTTATATTACATTTAAGTTATATAGAAATAGTTTGATCCTTTAGAGTCTTGTTGATAAGACTTGTTAGAATCAAATCAGTAAGGCAAATTTTTTCACTGTTGAGACAAATCTCTTTGGAGTACTTATTGCCCCGTGAATCAAGAGGTTTCTGCCTTGCCACTGGGAAGAGTTATTATTCCTTTCCCTGTGTATATTCAGCTCTTGTTTCCTATTCTAATCCTTTCATGCAATTCATTCTGTGACATGCACTGGTCAATGCTGAATACTCAAGGATATCCTTTGCAAATTTTTGAGTTCTTATCGTGTAACTTTTTCACTTCTAATACTCTGTCCATCAAACTCTTATGTGTGGTCTCCCTAGACTCTCAGATTTGTCTTTTCACCTAGGAAGTCTACTAGGGTCTGCCTTGGTTACACCTGCTTACTCTGTGGACTAGAAATTTACCTAAAGTTTTTGTTTTTAACAGTTTTATTGAAATATAATTCATTTTCCATACAGTTTACCAATGTAATATTTATATTTCAATAGCTTTTAGTATATTCACATAATTGTGCAATCGTCCCCACACTTAGTTTAGAAGTTTCATCACTTTAAAAAGATCACTCAGTGTTTTTTTTCAAAATGAATGAGGAACTTTACAAACATTGTTAATTATTTAAGCCAGAGTTTTCTCCCCTACACTGCAGTGTCATTTTTATCATATTTCAAGTGAATATTTATGTGTAGAACCGTTTGTGAATTCTTTGCCCTATTCCATCAATTTATTCTTGTGCCAGTAGCACACTGTTTTAATTACCATAGCTGGACAACAACTCCTAATAGTGGCTTTAAGTAGGTAGTTAAGAAGTTTTCCAGATTTATCCTACCAGACTGCCTTGACTATTTTTGGCCCTTTGAATTTCCATATAAATTTTAGTCAATTTATCAATTTCTATAATACTTCTTTATTTTTTTAACATTGTATTGAATTTATAGACATTTGGATGTTTAAGGAATTGACTTTTTTTACGATGTTGATTTCTAATCCATTTAGCTTAAAAACTGTTGCAGTTTTCAGTGTACAAATCTTACATGTTTTTAGGTTTATTCTTTGGTATCTGATTTTTTATATTATTGCAAACTGTTTCTTTTTGTATTTTTTTATATTAAGCTTATCTTCAATGACTTGGAAAAACTTGCTTATTAATTTTAGTAGTTTAGCTATAGATCACTTTAGATTCTCTAGATAAAACAACGATGTTATTTGTGAATAAATTTAATGCTTATGCCCTTCATTTCTTTTTCTTGCGTTATTGCATAGGCAGAGATACCTTATAAAACATTGAAGTGGTCATATTGGGTATTTTTTTTTAATTTCTAAATTCATCATCATTAAGTTTAACATTTTCTGTGAATCATTCAAATAAATGTGGTTTATTTTTAGTTTCCTCAATTTCTTGTTTGCTAAGAGTTTTTGTCACAAAGTATTATTGAATTTTATCAAGTGTTTTTTGGTATCTATTAAGATTATTATGTTTTTATTTTTTTAAAGTTAATGTGGTAAATGTATTTTATTATTTTTCTAATAATAAATCTTTCTTGTATTCCTACAACCACAATATGGTCCTTATTTGCTATCCCTGGTATACATTTCTGAATTTGATTTGTTAGAATGTTGTTTGACATTTTGGCATCTATAGTAATGAGAGAGATTAGTCTGTAATTTTCTTGTCTTACAGGGACTTCATTAGGATTTAGAAACAAGATTGCAATGGCCTTATAAAAAATTATGACATGCTTCCTCTTTTTCTATTCCCTCAAGAAGGCTGTGTAATTTTGTTATTACTTCTTTTTTAAAGGTTTGGTGAAATTCATCAGAGAAGCAATCTAAACCTGAGTTTTACTTGTTTGTGTGAGTGGTCAGGGTGTGAGTTCAATAATGGATTCAATAACAATTTAATTGTCCATTTTAAACTAACTAAAAGAGTATAATTGGATCTTTTGTAGCACAAAAGATAAATGCTTTAGATGATGGATAAGCCATTCTCCATGATGTGATTATTACACATTGCATGTCTGTATCAAAACATCACAGGTACTTCATAACTATATCTACTATGTACCCACAAAAATTAAAAGTAACAAATTTTTTAAAATGGATTTAATTTTCTTAATGGATATTAAACTTTTAAGATTTTCTCTTTCTTCTGTCAGTTTTGATAATTTGTGCTTTTAGAGAAATTTGTTTTCTATTTTATTCAAAGTGTCAGATGTATTGATATAAAGTTGCTTATACTACTCTTTAATGTTAATTTTAATATCTATTGGATCTATATTGATTTTATATTTTTCTTTCTTGGTAATTTGTGTATTTTTTGTGTAATTGTGTATCTTGGTAATTGTGTAACTTTTTTTCTTGATTAGTTTGCTAGGATTTATCAATTTTATTTTACTAATATATTTAGCTGGCTTTGTTGATTTTTCTCTAATGTATGCTATTTTTTCTATTTTACTGATAGCTGAAATAATTATTATTTCTATTCTCTTTCTTTTTAGCTTCAATGCTTTGGTTGCTTGTTTGTTTTTAGAGTTTTGGAATGGAGGCTTAGATGATTTACTTTTAGTCTTACTTCATTTTTAACACAGAAATATTTTAAAGCCATGAATTTCTAAGTATTGCTTTGGCTGTATTCTTTTTTGAAACATTGCATTTTTATTATCATTAAGTTCAAAATATTATTTCTTCATGTTTCTTCCTTGGACCATAGATTGTTTAGAAATATACTGTTTAATCTGTAATTTGTGACTTTTTTTTTTAAGATGGAGTTTCACTCTTGTAGCCAAGGCTGGAGTGCAATGACGCAATCTCAGCTCACTGCAACCTCCATCCCCAGGGTTCAAGCAATTCTCCTGCATCAGCCTCCCAAGTAGCTGGGATTACAGGTACCACCACCATGCCCAGCTAATTTTTGTATTTTGAGTAGAGAAGGGTACCACCATGTTGGCCAGGCTGGTCTCAAACTCCTAACCTCAGGTGACCCACCTGCTTTGGTGTTCCAAAGTGCTGGGATTACAGACATGAGCCACCACGCCGGCCGACTCTTTAGTTTTTGTTGTTTCCAGCTTAATTCCACCAATCAGGACATACTCTGAATGGTTTCAATACTTTGATATTTGAGGAGGCTTTTTTTATAGCTTGGTATGCAAAAACTGCTAAGGGAGTAAAAATTCACACTGTGGCGTTGGAGAAGCATTTGAAATGCATAAGTGACTGAGGTATAAAAAGAATTTCTACAAATGGATAAAGAAAAGGCAACATCTTAGAAAACTTTTATTGTCAAATTTGATATGCATAAATGATTCTTCCTTCTTAACTATATTTCTTTATTCTTTTTTTAATTTTATTTTTATTTTATTTTCTTTTTTATTGCATTTTAGGTTTTGGGGTACATGTGAAGAACATGCAATATTGTTGCATAGGTACACACGTGGCAGTGTGGTTTGTTGCCTTCCTCCCCTTCACCTATATCTGGCATTTCTCCCCATGCTATCTCCCCCCAACTCCCCACCCCCCACTGTCCCTCCCCTATTTTCCCCCAACAGACCCCAGCATATAGTTCTCCCCTCCCTGTGTCCATGTGTTCTCATTGTCCAACACCCGCCTATGAGTGAGAACATGCGGTGTTTGATTTTGTGTTCTTATGTCAGTTTGCTGAGAATTATGGTTTCCAGGTTCATCCATGTCCCTACAAAGGACATGAACTCATTGTTTTTGATGGCTGCATAATATTTCATGGTGTATATGTGCCACATTTTCCCTGTCCAGTCTATCATTGATGGGCATTTGGGTTGGTTCCAGGTCTTTGCTATTGTAAACTGTGCTGTAATGAACATTCGTGTGCATGTGTCCTTATAGTAGAACGATTTATAATCCTTTGGATATATACCCAGTAATGGGATTGCTAGGTCGAATGGAATGTCTATTTCTAGGTCCTTGAGGAATCGTCACACTGTCTTCCACAATGGGTGAACTAGTTTACACTCCCACCAACAGTGTAAAAGTGTTCCTGTTTCTCCACATCCTCTCCAGCATCTGTTGTCTCTAGATTCATGACCAAAACTCCAAAAGCATTGGCAACAAAAGCCAAAGTAGACAAATGGGACCTAATAAAACTCCACAGCTTTTGCATGGCAAAAGAAACAGTCATTGGAGTGAATCGACAACCAACAGAATGGGAAAAAATTTTTGCAGTCTACCCATCTGACAAAGGGCTGATATCCAGAATTTACAAAGAACTAAAACAGATCTACAAGAAAAAAACAAACAAGCCCATTCAAAAGTGGGCAAAGGATATGAACAGACACTTTACAAAAGAAGACATACCTGAGGCCAATAAACATATAAAAAAATGCTCATCATCATTGGTCATTAGAGAAATGCAAATCAAAACTACATTGAGATACCATCTCACGCCAGTTAGAATGAAATTCATTAAAAAATCTATTTCTTTATTCTTTATAAAAAATTTCTGAATCTTCTCCCACAATGACTTTTTCCTGACTCACATTCCTGTATCAAATGAAAGAAACTCCAAGGTCTCCACCTTGGTAACACTATTGTATAACTTGCTCTATTTACTTTTACAGCTTCAATTTTTACCTATATGAATAATTTCTAAATCTGTAATTCCAACCTCATTTTCTTCTTGAGTCCAGGAATGTATTTTCATTTGAAGTACCTCAAACTCAACACTCACAAACCGAAGTTCATTATCTTTCCTCTCCATATGTGAGCCTCCTAGTGTGTTTTCTATTTTAGTTAATAAAGATTAATTCATCCCTATGTTAATTTATGGCATAACTTTTCCTTTTGATAGCATGAATCACAACTTATAATTTTTCATTACTGTCCTAATTATTGATTATCTGTCTCTCTGACTACTCTGTAAGATTGGTGAAGTCATAAATCATGCCTGTTTGTGATGATAATTTATGTGTCCTCAGCATCAACGGCAGCCTCAGTTACATAGTGGGTCTTCAACAAATGTTTGTTGAATAAATGTGTATGTAATATATGCTTCTTTTCTATTCCATCTAAAGACCTGTCTATAGATGAATTACCTAAAGCAGCAGTTGGCATCCTCTTTGGCACCAGTGACTGGTTTCATGGAAGACAATATTTCCATAGATAGGACAGGGGTGGGGGGGATGGTTTTGGGATTATTCAAGCACATTACATTTATTATTCACTTTATTTCTATTATTATTGTACTGTAATATATAATAAAATAATTATACACCTCACCATAATGTAGAGTCACTGGGAGCCCTGAGCTTGTTTTTTTGCAACCAGACACTCCCATCTGGGCGTGATGAGCGACAGTGACAGATTATCAGGCATTAGATTCTCAGAAGAAGTGTGCAACTGAGATCCCTCGCATGTGCAGTTCACAATAAGGTTCACACTCCTATGAAAATCTAATGCCCCCACTGATCTAACAGGAAGCAGAGCTCAGATGGTAATGCTTGCTCGACTGCCACTCACCTCCTGCTGTGAGACCCCATTCCTAACAGGCCACGGACAGGTATCAGTCCTTGGCCCAGGGTTTGGGGGCTCCTGATCTAGAGTATACATTTCAGAACTATTACATATACTGTCTTCAGAAAATTCTACTCAATATAAGTTTTCTAAACTTAACTCTTTTTTTTTTGAGATGGAGTCTCACTCTGTCACCCAGGCTGGAGTGCTGTGGTGGAATCTCAGCTCACTGGAATATCCACCTCCCAGGTTCAAGTGATTCTCATGTCTCAGCCTCCCAAGTAGCTGGGACCACAGGCACAAGCTATCCCACCCAGATAATTTTTTGTATTTTTAGTAGGGAAGGGGTTTTACCATGTTGGCCAAGCTCTCAAACTCCTGACCTCTGGTCATCTGCCTGTCTTGGCCTCCCAAAGTGCTGGGATTACAAGCATGAGGCACCATGCCTGGCCAAAATTCAACTCTTTTCACCCTTCCTATACACATGCCTTTTACTTGTGCAGTTTCCCAAACAGACTCATCCTTTGCTCGTCTTTTGTTGCTTCCATTTTCAGGAATATTTTTCCATCCTGTCTCTCTAGCAAATATCTGCTTTTTCTTTAAACCAGACTTCAGTGTTACCATATATTCTAAACTTCTATGACCCTACCTTGAATAATTAATCATTCTTATTGTTTTATTCTATACAGCTAGCCACAATAAATTATATTCTTTTCATTTATCTATAAGTACATAAGAAATCACTCTAGAAATTGAGTGATTAAAACAACAGTTTTGTGATCTTTCCCGGTCCTTTGGGTTTACAGAACTCAGCAGCATGGTTCTTCTGCCCTCTCTCTCTGCTGTTGGCAGGGACTGCAGTAATCTGGGAGCTTGACTGTGCTTGACTTCCTCAGAAGGCTGGCAGGTGGTACTTGCTTTCACCTGGAAGCTCACATGAGGATGTCAGGTCATCCTTCAGGAAATTTGGGCTTCCCAGAATGTAGAACCTGGAATTCAATGGGATATGTTCAAATGGCAGAAGATAAAGGGGACATCTCCTAAGATCCTGCCTTGGAAATTACATGCTTCACCTTCACCACATTCTGCTGGTCGATGTGAGTTTCAGGGCTATCTCAGGTGTACCATGGAGAGAACTACACCAGCCCATATATACTAGGAAATGTCGTTCATTAGGGATGATCATTGTAGATTATATGCCCTTGTTCCCTCTTGTTAAATTATGAGATATTTGATAATATTAATTTCATTTTCATTTATACAGCAGCAAACATAATGCCTGGAAGAATTATTGTTTGATAAAATACTTGCTGAATTGAATGGTCCTACTCTTCCTTCATTCCCTTCTCATCACCAGTTGTGGACATTCTGAGAGTTGCCTTTGGCCCTGGTTTTTCTCTCTTCTTCCCAGCCTCAGCTGTTTATTATTCCCAGCTCTGTCACATGACTGTGCACCTCTTCCTCCACTCTACAAGGTTTCTGCCATGTGGGGATTGCTGGCACCAACAAAGTTTCAGTCTTTTGAAAGCAAAACTGTGGAATCACTTCTACTTTTTTTGCTTTCTTTCATTTCTCTTTCTCCTAAAGATTAGTTATGTTGTCCTTTGAGATGTAATGAACCTGTTCTCATTTCTATTATCCAACCAGGCAATCATCCCTGAACACCCAGAACAGTAGTCCTGGATTATTCTCACTATTCCCCTCTCCCATGAAAACTAAACTAAATATTCTTCTTAACTGGTTTCTTGGCAACACTAGCAGCATCAAAGTTTTCTTCTGCTAGCCTCCCTCAGGTCAGAAAATGCCATTAGCAATTGGTTGTCTACTAGTAACTCCCTAGTCCCTTGGGGTAAAGGTCAATGTTCTATCCACTCTGTCTCCTCTCCACCTTGGCCAATCTCATCCTCTACCTTACTGGAAAATCCAGACAAGCCCAGCTCTTCCCTAATTCCTGAACTCTACTTATTATTATATAGAGTTATTTTTATGGGCCCATTATTATCGGCTTAAACCTAGGCTTTCCCCAAGGATTTGAATCCATTGCTTTTTTGAAATGCTTGGAAATTATCTTCAAACACTGGAATATTTAGGTTATTTTGGGAGAAAGATGAGGGCTTACAATGAAAAGATTTGGAGAAATATTTATTAAAAAATTAAATCATTTTAATAATTCTCAGAGATTTTGGCATGTTTATTTTGGTATGTTTAATACTGCGTGTCTTCACAAAATGTAGTGTGCACCATTCTCCAAATTTTCTTGAATGTATAAACCCTTTTAGGATCACACTGAATTACTTGAAATCCATAAAACATAGCTGGGAGGCTAGCTTCTCCAGTGTATACTGATTATGACTTTTCTTTAATATTTGTGGCATGTGTATTTACATCACATATTACCTCTAAGGCTAACTTGAGTACTTATTTATAATCTCCTTTTACTTCATTTTATCACCTACCACAGTATTGCTATACAGAAAGTGTAAAATAAGTATTTGTTAAATGAATACATAAACTTTCCAATTCATAAATGAAAAAAGTAGGAAACTTGGAGACTAGACAAAAGTCTCCCTGACTTTTACTTCTGTAATCTACTGAAGCATTTTGTGCCTAACTAGATACCAAGAATTCATTTTTGATGTTGAAACAAGATTCTGTGAGCTCTCTGGAATTTGGGTGTGCACAAAAGAACTAGTTCCTATAGCAGTCAGAGAAAGATCAGAAAATGCTTTCATTTTTCTCTGGAAATGTGGGCAATTTCCACAAGGATAGTCTCATTATATCTTCTAATGTACCTGAAATTACAGAAGATGACAGAAATTTGAAACTATGAACCTGTTCTGAGTTGATACATTTGCAAAGAGACAGAAATAAAAAAGGAGGTGACTTTTTTTGACTACTTAAAAAGAATCTATTTCATCTTTCAAATTTGGTTGTAACTATCATGATCCAAAACATGAAAATATGCCTGTAATTAGTACCATTATGTGTAGGACCTTCTCTTAGTTAAGTGGTATTTATTCAATCAATAAACAACTCTTTATTGAGAAATTAGTATCTCCCTGGCTCTGTGGTAAGTGATGTGAAAAAGATCAGACACCATCAGGTATATAATCATAATCATGATAGTTCCTAACAAAAAAAGTACATGTTTCTAAGCATGCATGTAACAGCAAGAACCTAACTTAGTCTTAGGGTTCATGGAATGCTTTCCTAAAGAAGGATCATTTAAAACAAAACTTAAAGGATAAATTAAGACTCTACTGGAGAAAAATGGTGGGAAACTAGGAGATGTGTTCTAGAGAGTAGGGATATATGCAAAGTCTCTGATGTGGGAGGACCTGTAGAGTTCAAGAAACTACAGCAAAACAGCAGAAGAATATCAAGCAAGAAACAAGGTAGCATGTGTGAGATTTGGGGCCAACAAATAATAGCTAATGTCACCTGTTGCTCTTTTTTTCCCTCTCATCACTTTGTTAGAGTAAAGGAGGTTACATCTTTCTTTTTAACTACTTTAGGGAAGGCTTTATTGAAAAGCACTGCTGGTAAACAGAGTAAATGGTTCTGAGGCTTATTGCTGACTCTTTAGAAAACTTGGAGCTATAAAACAAAGGTTCGGAACTTGTGAGTTTACAAATGTTTCCTGGGAAAATTAACATGATTGCCAAATAACTAGGATGCATGGCTCAGTGCCAGCATCAATGAGTCCTATGAGCCTATGCCAGATTTCCCCATAATTGGAATAGCATTCATTTTCTGCCTAAAAGTATTTTCAGTGTTGCTGAAATAGTATATGACCATCAGTAGTGTATGCCAAGGGCTGGGAGGTAGAGGATATGGGGAGATGTTGGTGAAAGGGTACAAACTCTTAGTTATAAGATGATACATTCTTGGGATCTAATGTATAGCATGGTGACTAAAGTTACTAAAGTTACTATGGTATTGCTTACTTGCAATTTGCTGTAACAATAGATCTCAAGTGTCATCTCTCACACACACACACACACACACACACACACACACACACACACATCCAATGGTAACTCTGAATGCTGATGCATGTGCTAATTTGATAGTAATCATTGTACAGTGTATACATATATAAAATCATCACTTTGTACACTTTGAATAAATACAATTTATATTTATCAATATTTCATTTTTTAAAAAAAATTATTTAAACTGGAAGCTTCAGGTGTTCTAAGAACAAGCCAGTTTATGCTTGGAATTCACATGTAAGCAAAATAATTAGCATCCCTCCAAAGTTATGAGGTAACATTAATTACCTCTAATAGAAGGGATATGGATAGTATTTTTTTAATTCAGCAGCTATGCATGTCCCAAATTTCCTTCAATAATTATGGATTGTATCAGTAATAAGGAAACACAACCATTTCTTAAGAATTGCTTTAAAAAAGACAGTGTGTTAAAAGGTACTGTTTCTAGTGACTTGGTCAGGTAACCAACCGTCATTAAGGGTGCTCTCTCAGAGGAAGCTCTCTCTAATCAAAGAGCCAGGTCTGCAGTGAGCATCCCTGCTACAGTGGACAGAATGGTCCTTTAATCCTCACCATACTCAACAGCTTCTAGATCTCAGTAAATTAACCACAATACAATGTGGTAAGTTCCATAGCATGGGCAAAGTTCTAGGAGAACATTGAGGATAATTAACTATTGGCCAATGTCTACATTGATTCAATGGTTTCAGTAAGTATTAGGTACTAATGTTTACTAGAGAATATACAGATGTAGACATAGATATAGATATAGGATTGTTTCAAGTTTAATCATACTTTTTTAATGTTTCTGTTGGTTTCATACTTAGAAAAATACTTTGTTTCCTTATGTAGTATTAAGGTTCACATATTTTCTTTATATATATATATATGTATGTGTTTTATTGTATTTTAGGTTCTGGGGTACCTGTGAAGAACGTGCAGGATTGTTGCATAGGTACATACATGGCAATGTGGTTTGCTGTCTCCATCCCCATCACCTATATCTGGCATCTCTCCCCACGTTATCCCTCCCCAACTCCCCACCCACCACTGTCCCTCCCCTAGTCACCCCACACAGACTTCAGTGTGTGATGCTCTCCTCCCTGTGTCCATATGTTCAAATTGTACAACACCTGCCTATGAGTGAGAACATGCAGTGTTTGATTTTCTGTTCCTGTGTCAGTTTGCTGAGAATGATGGTTTCCAGGTTCATCCATGTCCCTACAAAGGACATAAACTCATCATTTTTTATGGCTGCATAGTATTCCATGGTGTATATGTGCCACATTTTCCCTGTCCAGTCTATCATCGATGGTCATTTGGGTTGGTTCCAGGTCTTTGCTATTGTAAACAGTGCTGCAGTCAACATATGTGTGTGTATGTATTTATAATAGAAATATTTATAATCCTTTGGATATATACCCAGTAATGGAATTGCTGGGTCAAATGGAATTTCTATTTCTAGGTCCTTGAGGAATCGCCACACTGTCTTCCACAATGGTTGAACTAGTTTACACTCCCACCAACAGTGTAAAAGTGTTCCTATTTCTCCACATCCTCTCCATCATCTGTTGTCTCCAGAATTTTTAATGATCAGCATTCTAACTGGCATGAGGTAGTATCTCAATGTGGTTTTGATTTCCATTTCTCTAATGACCAGTGATGATGAGCATTTTTTCATATGTTATTTTCATAGTGGCATTCCAGAGGGTCTCCGGAGACAAAAATGATATTCAAGTGAAAGGTATAATCATAGCTGTGTTGATAAAAAATGAGAAATAAGAATAATATGAGAATTTATATTTTTCCAAAATGCCAGACATATATGTCTTCTTAAAGAGCGCTCAAGAAGTCAGTCAGATTGTCATCAACAACCTAAGGCATTTGCAGTGCAGCCCACCCACACAGATAGTAAAGAAACATGAGAGCCCACACTCTCACTCCCAGCTCTCAACCTCAGTCTGGATGATTTTATTCTGGTGAGTCAGTATACAAAACTGCCATTTCAGCCAGACGGTGGCTCACGCCTGTAATCCCAGCACTTTGGGAGGTCAAGGCTGGAGGATCACCTGAGGTCAGAATTTTGAGACCAGCCTGGCTAACATGGTGAAACCCCATCTCTACTAAAAATACAAAAATTAGCCGGGTGTGGTGGCAGGTGCCTGTAATCTCAGCTACTCGGGAGGCTGAGACAGGAGAATCCCTTGAACCTGGGAGATGAAGGTTGCAGTGAGCCGAGATTGTGCCACTGCCCTCCAGCCTGTGCAGCAAAGAGCAAAACTCCATAAAAAAACAGAAACCAATACAAAACAAACCCTTCCATTTCACAGATGTCCAGCATCATTGGATATATAATCAGAATTATATTTATGCTTCATAATATTTGCAGTTTTCAACAAGATAATACAAGATTTGTTTTAATCTATAATTATGATGTTGAAGAACTAAACTTTCATCACAGCATAGAGTCCTTATGAAAGCCAAGATCAGAATTGCAATATCACTTTGAAAAGTTGTTTTAAGTGAGACACAGGGAATTGATTTTAAGAAAAACTCCAAATTTCTTAAATAAGAAAAAAACAACAATGTGACCAAAAACTATATCAATAGGTTAAAAATAATAAATATACTTGTATTACCATCAAAGAATTAGAGGGTTGTTTGTGTCACCAATTACCTAGTCCCTTGTGATGGTCTTCTCTTTGCTTTTCCTAGAGGCTAATGTCTCCATTAGGATCAAGCCATCCTTGTTAGTACAACAGAAAGCTCAACTGAATGCATATTGACTCATTTGTTCCGAAGGCTTTCAATACTCTTTGAATAACAAGAAAAAATGAAAGCCACAGAAATGAACCTAAAATGTTAGTACAGATGTTTCCCCGCCAAAACAAACAAACAGAAAAAAAACTTAGATATTAGCTTGTTGATTTTCTTGATGTAAATACTCACCAACTTCCCCCTTGAAGTAGCCACCAGACATTATGATTTTGTATTGAGAAGCAAGATGATTCTTGGATAGGTTAATAGAAACACCCAAAGATGAGTAGAAGTTCTTTTGCAAACCCCATTCTGGATAGAAATTGGAGTCAGGTTTGATCTTTGAGTAGCCATTTACACAGTCCGCTATGTGAATGAATCCATCTCAAAGAATTTGGAAAATCACTGACATGGCAACACAATAGTGAATTGAAATTGATATTCTTGAGGAGAGATCCAAGATGGCCGATTAGCAACAGCTCAGGAATGTAGCTCCCAGTGAAAGCGCAGAGAACGAGTGGACGCCACACTTTCCGATGAATTTTTGTTGCCCACAGACTGGGAGATTCCCGGCAGAGGAGACACACGGGTCGCCAGCGCGACTCTTTTGGCCGGCCC